>OZ024906.1:20476150-20626150 GCA_964017125.1 Flabesymbios commensalis
GTAGGTAGCTCTGTGGACGGGTTAAGTCTTTAGCTTGGCCCTGTTGGTAGCTCTTTGGACGGCTTAATTCTTCTGCTTCGCCCTGACACGTTGGTAGCTCTGTGGAAAGGTTAAGTCTTCAGCTCGGCCCTGTTGATAGCTCTGTGGACGAGTTAAGTCTTCAGCTTCGCCCTGCAGGTAGCTCTGTGGACATGTTAAATCTTCAGCTTCGCCCTGTTGGTAGCTCTGTGGACGGGTTAAGTCTTCAGCTTCGCCCTGTAGCTAGCTCTGTGGACGAGTTAAGTCTTCAGCTTCGCCCTGCAGGTAGCTCTGTGGACATGTTAAATCTTCAGCTTTGCCCTGTAGGTAGCTCTGTGGACGGGTTAAGTCGTCGCCTTCGCCCTGTACGTAGCTCTGTGGACGGGTTAAGTCGTCAGCTTCGCCCTGTAGCTAGCTCTGTGGACGAGTTAAGTCTTCAGCTTCGCCCTGCAGGTAGCTCTGTGGACATGGTAAATCTTCAGCTTTGCCCTGTAGGTAGCTCTGTGGACGGGTTAAGTCGTCGGCTTCGCCTTGTACGTAGCTCTGTGGACGGGTGAAGTCGTCAGCTTCGCCCTGTATGTACACGTAGCTCTGTGGACGGGCAAGTCTTCCACTTCGCCCTGTAGGTAACTCTGTGGACGTGTTACGTCTCCAGTTTTACTCATGTACGTAGCTTTGTGGACGGGTTAAGTCTTCAGCTTTGCCCTGTAGGTAGCTCTGTGGACGGGCTTCAGCTTCACCCTTTAGGTAGCTCTGTGGACGCGTTAAGTCTTTAGCTTCGCCCCTTCAGGTAGCTCTGTGGACGCGTTAAGTCTTCAGCTTTGCCCCTTCGGGTAGCTTTGTGGACGGGTTAATTCTTTAGCTTCACACTGTAGATAGCTCTGTGGACGGGCTTCAGCTTCGCCCTGTAGGTAGTTATGTGGACGGATTAAATCTTCAGCTTCGTCCTGTAGGTAGCTCTGTGGACGGATTAAATCTTCAGCTTCGTCCTGTAGGTAGCTCTGTGGACAGATTAAATCTTCAGCTTCGCCCTGTATAGGTAGCTCTGTGGACGAGTTGAGTCTTCAGCTTCGCCCTGTAGGTAGCTCTGTGGACGGGCTTCAGTTTCGCCCTGTAGGTAGCTCTGTGGACGCGTTAAATCTTCAGCTTCGCCCCTTCGGGTAGCTTTGTGGACGGGTTAAGTCTTCAGCTTCACCCTGTAGGTAGCTCTGTCGACGGCTTATGTATTCAGCTTCGCCCTGTAGGTAGCTCTGTGGACGGGTTAAGCCTTCAGCCTCACTCCTGTGGGTAGCTCTATGGACGGGTTAAGTCTTAAATCTCACCCCTGTAGGTAGCTGTGTGAACGGGTTAACAAAACATGCTCTTATTTTCAAGAAAATATTTAGTTGCAGTCATCGGAATCACTTAAAGACGATGGAATATGAGCTTTCATTACAAAGTTTTATAGTTAGTTATCGTTTACAATTAAATAAATATTACTTATTTTATACACAGCTTACCTCTGAAATTTCTTTTGGAACTAGGGACTTTTTAAACACGTTATGCCAAGATAACCACTTTAATGATTACCTGTATTTTTTACTCAGGGAAATATTTCTATTTCACGTAATATTCCTTTAGTTCATTTGAGAGCGGCAGCAGTGTACAGCTTAGTTTGTCGTAATTAAAAGGTCTCATCGCCACTTTGTGGAGTGTCAGATACACCATTTAATCCCCAAGTGATGATAATATAGCCACTGGGCTTTGATCTCTCACGTCAGTATAGGTCATGGCCCTCGTGGGGTGCAGAGGATTTATCATTTGTCCGCATGGATGGCCTAGAAACAGCAGAATAGACAGATGGACAGCTTGACCACTACTGGTTGTATCCATACAGACCACAGCTGCTGGCAGACACCTCCTGACAAACCCATCTACTGATCCCTACATCTCAAGGATCCCGGTGGACTGGTTAAAACTGTAACCCTCTAGTCCTACCACCCGTCTCTTTTTTCTTATTTTACTCACCTAAAGATGTGTATTGCGACGGCAAGTGATAACTAGATTAATGATAACATAGTCCGTTCCCTTTGATATCAAAGGGTGTATAGGCCCTACACCCTTTCAAGATACAACCTTTCATAGCCAAGAAGACGAATTAGTCAAGTGCAATATGTGATATATTTATCTAAATACAACTCAGCAGCTCCTTAATTGAGATTTGTTTAATCAAATATTCACTGCGTGTATTTTATGCGCAGTATGTCATGTAGGGCATACATGTTACAATGAAGTTGTAAAGGTTAAAGTCATCCTTCCACTGCGAGGAACGAGGACAATAATCAAGCAGGTGTCGTGCAACATTATGCAAACTTTAATGCATTTAACTGTCAAAGGGTAGCCTACACGAGTGCATGAATTTCCGCACAACAGTTAGTTCAATAATTTTAAATTCAATGGACAAAATCACTCGGTTCAGCCATCCAAAAGGAAATATACTGACTGTCTAATAATAATGGCATCGCTCTATCCATATTATAGGACCGATTACATTGACATGGTTGTGTAGCACCCCTTTCATCAGATCGACCCAGCTATGTTTAATATATCCATTCTCTTGTTTATCTTCTATCGGTTCGATTACAGGTGAGAATGTAGCATCCCGTTAATCAGATCAACTCTAATATAGTTGACATTACATATACAGTTTCGCTTGTAGCTCCAAAAAGGATATTGTGGGTATGTGTTAGGAGTGTAGTGCATACAAGCGACACCAAAATAGTTTATTCTCCGTGAAACCGAATTTAACTATTACAGTGCGGGGACCGACTTTAGACGTCAGAATCTGACGTCCATAGACGTCAGATTCTGACGTCTAAAGGTGTTCCCCGCACTGGAAGAATAAAATATTTATAGGGCCTAATGACCGTAGACCCATAACATGGGTATTCAAATAACACAGAAAGATCTAACTAAGACATTTATGATGATTTCAAATTGAACCAAATCCTTTGGTCTCCATGGTATATACAAAACGATTTCAACGTTGTGAAAGAAGTTACCCCAACTGTATTGCCTTTTAAATTCAAAAATCCGTAAGAGTTTATATGAAAAGTTGGCGGTTACTGTTGTTTGTCTTACATGACAGACTGACAATCAATCCTCTATTAGCACAGGGGACTAACTCCATGTGCGTGGTATTTTTGAGGTTTTTCTTCGTCTTCAATTTTATGTTTGAGAATTTGTTTGAAGTATATGGCTGAACAGGCCGTGTTTTACCTTGAAATATATCCGTGCTGCACATTTGACCTTTGAATTGCGGTATTTTGGTTGAGTTCGCCACAGACTATGTTATCCGAGACATCAGGTATGGTCGGTATCTACGCCACACTCTTCAAGTATAGTCCTGGTTTCACTGAGCTGACGGGAAACTCACTATAAATCTGATAAGAAACGTATTATTTTGTAAAGCTAATAGTATCTTTTAAAAGCCTAAAATCAATGTGCATTTCAAACTTGTGGGCTTAGCTGAAATATTAAAAATCCTTGCTATTATATAATAATATTATATTATATTGCAAAAATGCCTCTGATGTCTGAAGTCTTCTCAGAACTGGTTTTTGCCCCAAGTTACAATGTTACCCGCAACTGATCGAGGTACACAGCCGGCTTTTTGGTCTCGGCTTTGAGTGTTTCAGCATTAAGCGTTACACACCAAAGCCATTGGTTATTATAACTAAATATTGAAAAATGTCGTGTGTAGCTTATATTTTGTTTAATACAATGTCCAACAATCTTCATGGTTTGAAAACGAATTCAGACGATCGCGAATCATTATATTACATCAAGGAGTCATCTCAACTCTCTGGGGAGCAAAGAGACCCCTACTGCGTCTCTTGTTCGCTGTTGCCATCTCAGTCATACACCTGGCACTCATTCACACCGAGTGAAGTGAAGCACATGAGAGTAATTGCATTGTCCCAAGGCACAACGTGGAAGCACGATCTGGGCACGATCTCGATAACACCGATAACATTTCAAATATAGCGTCCTATTATTTCCAATGATGTCAACATAAGCGGGAATTCACCCCCCCCCCCCCCCCGCCTTGCCGTATTATATGTGATAAGTGTTATAGTACATCTTCGTCTGTTCAAAATGGAGGGGCGGCCATCTTTGATATTGCATCAACGAGGCTCAGAATAATAAAATATATATCAGAAATGAGTTTTCACGTTTATACAATTTGAAAAATAGTATTAAGGGGTCACCGTTCAATCTCCAGGGGGAGGCTATTGTATTTTTGAAATAATGGGCAGACTCTGCATGACATAAATTAGTTATTTCAAGAACTGTTATATATAAACATGTGATAAAATTAGAAATTCTCAGCGCGCCGGCCGCCGTGCCTGGTTGAAATAAATAACTTGTCAGCGACAAAACCTTCACCCCCCCCCCTTACACATCTTTTCTGATCAATAGTAATAAAAAATACTATTTCATCTTGGTCGATGGCGGCCATCTTATCTGGGAAAATGGCGTGAAGACATGATAAATGGCACACAAAAATGCAAACTCCGACGATTTTTGTATTCATAATACCATATTTTGCTAAAAAAGTACATTGGCAAAAATCGTTAGGCCCCTATGACATTTTAACAAGCCTTAAAATGTCAATTTGAAATCATCATTTTAAATGCCTTAGTTGGCGCTTTCTGCTTCATTTGAATACTTATGTTATGGGGCTATGGCTATTAGAAATATTTAAACGCTTTTAGTGCGGTGACCGTCTATAGCCGTCAGAAACTCACGTCTACAGACGCCAGATTCTGACGTATAAAGGCGGTCCCCGCGCTGAAAGGGTTGATCCCACGGAGACGATATAATGATGTGACGATTAGTTTACATATATACAATAATTATTTTATAAACTATAAAGTATAAAACAAAATGTAAAACATATATATTAAAAATACTTACGCAGATTTGCGAGGATCGCTGTGTGATTCAAAAATAAAAAATCACTTGGTGTACTTTGATATTTTTAGTGATTCAGATTAGATGGTAGTACTATTTACGACTATTTATACAAGTGGATAAGGCAGTATAATAATGTCTGTCTGTCTGTCCGTCCATCCAGAGACGTATCGCATAAACACGGCCAGGTGTGAATGACGAAAACATTTTTTTTCAGACCAAGGACAATTACTTGTCAAGAAGTGGAAAAACAAGCCCATGCTTAACCACGGTGACCTTTGAGAGCGAGTTAAAAAGGTGAGAAAAACAAATGCTTGCATTGTATTTTCGTCATGGGACCACCCTCTGATTATTTTTAGCTGAAAAAAAACACCTCAAGGATTTTAAGGACGGTTTCCAGTGACACCTGGTGATGAGTTATGTTGAGGTTGGAGCAGCAGATATGCATCTATAGGTAAACAGCAGTAACTGCTTACTTGCAAAGTAAGCAGTTACTGCTGTTTAGCTTTGCACGACAGCAGCACCTGTTGTTTCTTCTGCTCCTGTTGATGCTGTTGTCAGTCATTCAAAATAAATAGAAGTAACTTTTTACTTTTCAAGTAAAAGTTTACTGTTGTTTGTCTTTGCCCAGGGTAGCAGCCGTTGCTTCATCTGCAGCTGTTGATGCTGTTGTCAGTTTATCTTTACGAGCCACGTGGATCACCTATCATTATAACGGTGTCTACGTGTTCTTTTGAAATTTTTCAAGACAAAAGCGCAATGGTGAAATATCATAAATATACATGGGTACTAAACTCTAGCAATGCGGGACATCTATTACATGTATATGACTATTGTTGCACGTAAACCCTCATGTCAATTACATTAGTGGTACGGCAACTATCGCTCATAACAATCATGCCATTCACAATGATGTTACCACTGGCAACACACTGGCGATAAACATTCATTCATTCATTCATTCATTCATTCATTCATTCATTCATTCATTCATTCATTCATTCATTCATTTATTCATTCATTCATTCATTCATTCATTCATTCATTCATTCATTCATTCATTCATTCATTTATTCATTCATTCATTCATTCATTCATTCATTCATTCATTCATTCATTCATTCATTCATTCACTCACTCACTCACTCACTCACTCACTCACTCACTCATTCATTCATTCATTTATTCATTCATTCATTCATTCATTCATTCATTCATTCATTCATTCATTTATTCATTTATTCATTCATTCATTCATTCATTCATTCATTTATTCATTCATTCATTCATTCATTCATTCATTCATTCATTCATTCATTCATTCATTCATTCATTCGTTCGTTTATTCATGCATTAATTGATTAAATAATTCATTCATTCATGCACTCAATTCATTCATTCATTCACTCTCTCATTAACTCAGTCACCTTCTTTCTAAATTATTGTTTGTTTTTTTCACTCTCAGATAATAGCGAAACATGTAGAGATCTATTGACATAAACAAAATAAGACTAATCCTTGGGGCACTTTCAAGCATTTTATGTATGAATATGCGGACACGGAACAACACGATATAAACGGATTATTTTTGGGGTTTGCGGCTTCACGCTTATCAGTTTATTAAACGTTAAACACTGTTATTTTGAGTATAATTCCCAGGAAAATAAAATAAACGTATTTACATTTTTAAATTACACAGAAATAGATTAATCTTATTCAAATAATAAACTAACAGTGGTAAGCGTTACTTTGGCACTTTTTTTCAGAACAATCAAATATCAAGACCGGGCGAGCTATTTGTGAGTTGACAGTCTTATAAGTTAGTGTTCTGTTTTCTACTGGTCACAGACTGATATATACGTGCCTATGCCCAGACACCAGCTGAACACATAATGATATTGGTAGGTGGGGGGGGGGGGTAACATTTTTTCACAGCACAGTCAGAGATATGACCAGAGACGACGGTCAGTGACATTTCCAGTCGGAAGTGCAGAATGAAGGCACTTGTCTATTTTAGCCGCCAGAAAAAAGGTCCATATTCTCAAAGTGTATCTTAGGCATCCAATTGGTCGAGACTGTGATCTCCACCAATCAGGTGGCTGAGATCCAGGTCAGCTTCAATCTCGCCCCTTTTGTCCGCTATCGTTAATATATGTCCAGACTTACCAAACAACTCCATCTGATGTCGATAATTTTTACTTTCTAAATCTTACATAGAGAATACATAACAATTTCACCCTTATACTGCTGAGTTCATTTATTTAAATTTTCACCCACTTGAAGTTGTGTCTCGCTACCGCGACCCACAACTTCAAGTGGGTAAAAATTACTTGTATTTGTTTAATTTGAGAGCAAGCATAATGCTTGGTATCAAATTAAACATATACGCGTATTTTTCACCCACTATAAATGCAATTTGCAAATCTTTTTGTTTAGACTCACGTTTCATTCCCAATAACAGTGATGTAGGCCTAATCGACTAATATAATAGATTAAACGACAATAGTCGAGATCAGCAGGATAAGGGTTGATATGATCATCTGCATGCGTTCTATGGATTGGCCGAACATCAACATGCAATGGGTGAACTTCTCGCATTAGCATTTTTCGCGTTAGCTGGGGTTACACTAATTTATACCTACCACCTCGTAATACCAAAGGGTTCATATAGTTTAACCCATAGATCTAGATCTATGGTTTAACCATCGTAATACTGTGGCCTTGTACCACAAATTTACAGACAGATACATATTGTCAAATAGAAATGCATACAATGTTAACTCTTAAAACACAATGTTATTTAATTCGAATTTTTACCCACTTGGTCTGAAAATTCTTCAGATTTGTCAAAATGGAGAGCAATTATTAATGTTGCTGATTCACGACAAGTTTATTTTTCAAAAGGTACTCTTTAGTGAACTCTATATTAGAAAACACGACACGTTGGTTTAAAGTTAAAACAGTTAGAGAAACACAACTATAAATGTGATTTGTGCTTGGAGGGTTCCTCAAATAAACGATATGACACGTGAATAAGATACCAAATAAATTACAAATTAGGAAAATACGGCGCTAAATCAACTATTCGCTCTATGGGGCCGGTTGTCATGGGTACGGATTGCCCCGTGTTGTTCTCATGTCATGTTCGTGGCCATGGTTTCCTGAAGAGGATTTCAGAACAACGTGTTAAATCCGTGTGCCTACCCGTCCTGAAATGTGGCTCAGCACATGGAGCACATTCATCCCGCATTGATCCCTATTGCCGGGAGACATGTCCAGAAAACATCAGTCCCTCACCCTGGCTGGTTTAATGTTGGGCCAACGTCTGCGACGGTGGCCCAACATTAAACCAACGCAGAGGTAACGTGTTGTGTTTTCAACTAGAAAGGTCAGCTTGACCTGAGTTCACTAAACCGTTTATACGGCTGGATTTGTCCTTTGCCGCTTTTCTCGCTTCTGCTGACCAATGTGGCATCACTGCCTGCAGGCAAGCTGTACAGGTTTAGCTTGTGAGAAACGAGGCAAATCTAGTATCATCTGTTCATATTGAAATATTATGAAAAAACATCCCTATAGATTATATAACGTGTTCTAGTGGTATATGGTGAGTGAGTGAATATTGCTTTACGTCGTTTTCTGCACAATCGTGGCAATATCGCGACAGAAAGAAGCCCAAAGTCAGAAATATGCCCTACTCTTATCGAATGACTTCAAGGGTTCCTTACAGTACACAGTACCGTAGGCAGCACTGCACACTAAGGCCTTTGAACAGATTGCAGCACTGTGAATGTACAACTACAATGACAAATAGCAGGCCTTGTTAAGATTTGAACCCAGTGCCGAGTTCCAAGTCACAACCGAATCGAATAAACCATCGAGGCCGGCCGTTTTTGTGGTTATTTGGAGCCAAATTAAGTGCATACTGGCCCGGTGTGTATCTAATGTTGGGAAAACATCGAGTACGCCTTTAGAAACTAATTCGATTCACACTTGTGTTTATTATGTCATAATGGTAATTTTCTGTCTAGAGTGTCTGTTTATATACCATCTGTCACATCGGTATCTAGAAAACTATGTAGAGCAATATAAAATACACCAATCAGCCTGAGAGATGTGTAAACGTATGTGTAGCAGCATGATCATCTGTGATGGCAGTTGTCACAATCAAAGCTGATTCAAATAGCGCTGTCAGCCATGGCAGTATGGATTCCACTATGTCACCGACAAAAGGAAAGCTTCTGACAAAAAACACATGTTTACGGTAGACTGTGTTTTAGAGCAGCTTGATGCATTGTGCCCTAAAAACAGGACTGAGGAACATAATTGGACATTCCAGCCAGAAAGGCATAATTATGCCATGCAAAACCAAAATGTTTTATCTTCTTACTTTACGAGTAAGCAGATACTATCTTTTGGCTTTGCAGAGCAGCATAGAGAAATATCTTTCTATATTATACAATACAGCCGATCACTACAAATAACATCTTATGTTTTCTAAGATACCATACAAAGCTGTTTTCTTTAGACACGAGTGCCAACGGGACTCGAACCACCTACCTTCAGATAACTCAACCATTAACATATTAGTGGAACACTTGTAGTACAATGAAATATTTTAAAATAGACACCACAAGGGCTCTCCTATCATCCCTGACTGCGTAAAAACGAGTTATATATTATGCTGAAAAAATGTACACTTATCAAAAATGGATGATGTGTAATTGATTTTGTCAATAATAAGTAAGTGCATCTCTCCATCTCACGCACTACACATTATGACAATATGGCATGACTCTGGAGATTTTTGCAGTTTTTTAATCTGGATCTGCTCCCAGACAGGCTTGCCAGACGTCCTTATAATGGAATTTATTGATTTTCCAGCCGTGAGGTTCAGCAGATACTTTGGTTGGCCGGAAGGTGAATAAGAATGCAGCCAATGTCTGGATGTGAAACGTGTAGTGTAATTTGAAGTATAAGCTGAGAAGGTACGGTAGATGACATCTCCCTGATCCCAGTAATGAGAGGCAGGATTCAGCTGCTAATGCAACGTGCGTCTCAAACACGTGCACCATTAAATGCAGGAGGACTACTTTAAAGCTCATCTGTTTTTACAGACGCCGTTTACTAGATTGACATATTGCTTTTAACTATAGCTCCTGGAAAACGCAGGGTTTCAAACAAGCATTAATCAGTCGATTGTTTTTTTTACAGGGCTACGATATAATCACACAAGACCCACATTATAATCATGATAATGAGGACCAAGGTGTAATGTTCCTCATCATTAGGACGTAACCCAACAAACACGAGCCATAGAACCAATGGTGCCTCAATGTTGGGCCAGCGTCGCAGACGCTGGTCAAACATTGAGGCAGCATTGATTCAATGTCTCGTGTCTATATGTATACTTGTAATCGCATATACTGTTATAAAAGGACACAAGGACACAAAATTCAAAAAAAAAAAATATTACAGTTTTTAGAGACCGTTAAATGTATGAGCCACATCCATAAAAAATTTCCAGAATGTTCTTCTGCTATGTAATAAAGCAGGGAAAGGATCGAGAGACAATTAAAGAGATTTATTTCTGTGAATGTAGGCTACCTTTGATATACTAATAACATCTGATAAAAATAGAGATGTTTCCTTTCCTTACTGAATTATAGGCCACCATAATAGATGGATACCGTCCTGTTTAGATGGTCGGTCCAAGGCTACACACGAGTGGACACTGACCATTACAGGCCACAAATCAACCGGTTAATGCCAGATGCTGTTCCCCCAATGCTGCACCAATGCTTCTTGGCCATCTTACACTATGGACCATCAACGAGCTGGCCAATAACGGTTAAGTCTCCTCAGTTGGTCAGATGGTCAGTCATGTGATATGAACAATGACCATTACGTTCACATGAGTAAATAGTTCGGGTTTCACATCACTTCCCTCACTCGGAGGCTATATTACTTAATAAAAAAGCTAAAGGCACAGTATTATAGTGGAGTATTCTGCTCAGAATTACCGTTCCTAAATTCAACATGAATGAAATATTCAATAATCATTATCATGAATATTGAGTGGCGCTATTTGACAGATTAATTAATACATGTTATATAGGATGGACAGCATTTAATTATGAAGGCTACGCTGAACATAGAATGATCAGTCTAAATGCCAAAATGTTGATTGATTGATTGATTGATTGATTGATTGATTGATTGATTGATTGATTGATTGATTGATTGATTGATTGATTGATTGATTGATTGATTGATTGATTGACTGATTGATCGATTGATCGATTGATTGATTGATTGATTGATTGATTGATTGATTGATTGATTGATTGATTGATTGATTGATTGACTGATTGATTGATTGATTGATTGATTGATTGATTGATTGATTGATTGATTGATTAATTGATTGATTGATTGATTGATTGATTGATTGATTGATTGATTGATTGATTGATTGATTGATTAATTGATTGATTGATTGATTGATTGATTGATTGATTGATTGATTGATTGATTGATTGATTGATTGATTGATTGATTGATTGATTGATTGATTGATTGATTGATTCTGTGAGTCAGTCTGATGAATCTCTTGAATAAAGCTATGCAAAAGCGGCTACTTATCTCATCAGCACAACACATACGCCCAATGTTTTCTCAATGCCGGGCTAATGTTAAAACAGCATTGGGCGTTTGTTGTGTATGGTGTGTCATTGTCAGCTAGTTCAGTTTAGCGGTGGTCTGCTGACAGCCTCATCATCAACATGTCACTAGTGATAGCTACCGCTACTCATCACCATGTCCCTACACACAGAACACCCAGGCAATAAGATCAGAACATCCAGACCATAAGGTCATCTCAAACAAAGCTGGCTAGATGATGGGCCACACTATCAAACGTTGGTCCGACATACAACCAATATGGGTTCCTTGTAATGTAATACAATTGGAAATCAGGTCATTTTTTACAAACATTACATTCAATATAGGTTTAAACAGCGTCTATGACTTCTTAGCATGAATCAGATCCCGGGATGTACTGTGGATCGGGTACTGTAAATTAGTATTTTGCCCAAAAACAATATGTTGAGAAGGTTGTACTACTGTAATATTTTTATGTTAGTTCCTGGCGAAAAAGTACCGTATTTTTAAAACCAGAAAAATGTCAATTGAGAAGAAGCAAACCTCACAAAATTTATGTGAATATAAAACTATTTTTTTAGTTATAGCACGTGCTTTTCAACTCTTTTAGCCCCATGTCACAAAAAAATCATTCGCAACTGTCAATAATATAATATCATATAAGATAAAAATTGGTTTACTGTTAGATAAAATCAAATAATTATAATTTACCTCGGGCAATTCAAATCTGAATGTGACTACAAAATAAAGTAAACATAAGGATTTTAAAATAGATAAAAACACGTTATATCATTCAAATGTGGAATGAATAAATAAAGTAATAAAGAATGATTGAATGAATAAATGAATGAATGAATGAATGAATGAATGAATGAATGAATAAATGAATGAATGAATGAATGAATGAATGAATAAATGAATGAATAAATGGTGCTTTATGACACGTTTATGCACTTACAGCTTAAAAAGCAATTACTTACTTGCTGAAGTGAGACAGGATAACCTTATGAGGATTGTGAAATTAAAAACAGATGTCATGAAGACACAGGATTCGAACTATATTTGTCTGGACCGATCACTCTACCTCGCGTTTACGGAGGCTCCCCATAATATTGAATCTTCGCGAATGAAAGAGGAAATTAAAAAATAGCGTATTCAAATCCAGCTTAAAATTAATAAAATATTACAATTCGATGCTCAAAGTATTATCATGATTATATATCCATGATATATACGTAATATATTTGACAACCATATTTCTCGATATTCATCACGAAAAGTTTCGCTGACATGTCGGATCCACCCAGGGTTTGGCTTTGGCAGAGTACCCGACAGACCTAATGCTGGGTTAATGCTGGCACGCAGTCTGTAGCGGCGGCCCACCATTAACCCAGCACTGGCCCATCATTTATCGCTGGGTGAGCGATGTCCAGTTTGTATTGATCAGGGGTGACTGACCACTAGAATGTCACGTGACCTCAATCGATTGACCGGTTCATCCCCCACCCCCGTTCAGTCCCAGAAAATGGGATGGGATTTTCGCCCAATGTTGGTTTAATTGTAGTCCACTGACTGTGACAATGGCCCACATTAAATCTACATTTGACTTCACTAAACATGCGACGTCAGGACGATGCCGCATTAACGCTATTTCAGCAACTCCGTGCTGTAACAACAGTAATAGTGTTGGGATAGTCATAATATAACATTTCCATGTAATTAATTATTTGCACTGCGACTTAATCGGATAAATCGTACCTTGCAGCTGATCGTAACAACAACATCAGTTGATCTGGTGTATACCAGATCCGCATGATAAAAACTCTGTTGGAGGGGGATGTTTGTCCCCCCATGTCAATTTCGTGTTGTTGTTATAATTCGCGTTTCGAACTGACAAGCGCAAGTTTATAATAATAGGTAAGCCCGGAAGATTGAAAAGCTTTCTTAGTATAATAAAATTGACACTTAATAAAATAAATAACCGATAATCTGAGGTGCATGAGTCGTGTTTCTCATGGGGGGGGGGGGGGATGGGGGGCGGTTTACAGTCTCAAAGAAATGATAATGGCAAGCCATTTAATACAACACTCAAAGAAAAGTGACGAACGCCGAGCTTATCCCCCCCCCCCCCATTGAAGACCTACGAACATTACATTAATATATAGAAAGATCAAAGTAATGTGTTGATATATAAAGTGCATGATAGCCACAGAATGATATACGGATCATCTCATCTGGTTTCTAGATTCACTCTTGTTTTCATCATTCTATCGGGATGTAAGGCATCGTGCCTGTACATGTATAATAGACAGGGTTCCAAACTTCAAATGCATGGAGTATGCAGTTATCGTTTTATTTGACCACCCATGATTTTATTCACTGTCATGGGTACAGATCTGTATGTGGGTTGGCCGATTCTGATGGGTGATTAGGTTCAATGTGCATTGACCGGTTCTGGCGGGTGATTAGGTTTAGATCTCTTTGTCGGCTGGCCTTGGTGGGTGATTAGGTTCAGATCTCTATGTGGGTTGGCGGCCGGTCTTGGTGGGTGATTAGGTTCAGATCTCTATGTGGGTTGGCCGGTCTTGGTGGGTGATTAGGTTCAGATCTCCATGTGGGTTGGCGGCCGGTCTTGGTGGGTGATTAGGTTCAGATCTCTATGTGGGCTGGCCGGTCTTGGTGGGTGATTGGGTTCAGATCTCTATGTAGGTTGGCCGGCCTTGGTGAGTGATTAGGTTCAGATCTCTATGTGGGTTGGCCGGTCTTGGTGGGTGATTAGGTTCAAATCTCTATGCGGGTTAGCCGGTCTTAGTGGGTGATTGGGTTTAGATCTCTATGTCGGTTGGCCGGCCTTGGTGAGTGATTAGGTTCAGATCTCTATATGGGTTGGCCGGCCTTGGTCGGTGATTAGGTTCAGATCTCTATGTGGGTTGGCCGGTCTTGGTGGGTGATTGGGTTACAGATCTGTATGTGGGTTGGCCGGCTCTGATGGGTGATTAGGTTCAGATCTCTATATGGGTTGGCCGGCCTTGGTCGGTGATTAGGTTCAGATCTGTATGTGGGTTGGCCGGCTCTGATGGGTGATTAGGTTCAGATATCTATGTGGGTTGGTCGGCTCTGATGGGTGATAAGGTTGAGATCTCTATGTGGGCCGGTCGGCTCTGATGGGTGATTAGGTTCAGATCTCTATGTGGTTTGGCCGGCTTTACACTTCCCTGCTCGGATCAAAGAGGTTATATAGAACCTCCTTACTCGGGTACACGGCCGTGGTTGTGTAGATACAGTGCCTCAAACAGTTCAAAGGCCTGGAGTGTGCTGTAGTGCCTATAGTACTGTGAATTATAAAGAAAGCTTGAAGTTATCCGATAAGCCATCGGCCGTGTCGTGATAGGTTGTACATGTAGCTAGTGCACTGAAATATTCGAACGCTTCTAAATAACATCCAAATAAATGTTATGATGCAGGCGCGGATCCAGAGGGGGGGGGGGCGCAGGGGGCGCACGCCCACCCGTTTTTGCGTCAAATTATTTTAAAAAGTCCCCTAAATTGGCCTAAATATGCCTAAAAACTCGCCTCCGAGCCACCTGCGCCCCCTCCTTTTTCAAATCCCGGATTCGCCCCTGTGATGTGGAAAATATTGGCTCTTGTTGTCGTTGTTCGTAACTGCCTTATTATTGTCAACTTATCGCGAAGCAGATTAATTTAAAGCACCTCCGATCTCCCCAGTAAACGTGGTAAATCCTTCATCCTTCCATGGAGTGATCCTGCGGCAAAGATCTATCCTTTCTTGGCGATAGAATGGGGTCTACGTGCATGCACAGCAACACATTGTTGGATGTAACGGGCCGGATTTAAGAGCAGGGACTTCCCCTTTGTTACCACATCCGGGGATGTGATCTCGGAACTCTCGGCAACTCGTGTCCGTGATGTTATCTGAGAGGGAGGACGAGGCACAAAAGACACACCCTACAAACATGAGACACTGATCCAATGACGTTTAATGTTGGGCCACCGTCTGCGACGCTGGCCCAACATTAAACCAACATTGCATGAATGTATCGTGTCCGCTGTGACATCTCGTAATGTTACCAGGCTCTCTGAGCATCACATCCACCCCGATACCAGATGATCACCTAGTGCTGGGTGAATGCAGGCCCAACCTACACACACATTGTGCCAGCATTGAGCCAGCATTAAATCAGCACCTCGTGTAAGCTGAGAGGCAGCGTTTATGACGTGGTGTCAATGGCCGCATGCGCCCTCCAGTGACTGATTTATGAACTAGTTTGTAGTCTGAGAGAATCGATACAAACCTCATGGGACCCACAGACAGACCAAACTAACAGGCAATACCCTAATGGACATTCTGAATGAAAATCTAAGTAAGTGGGTCTTAATACGTCAGGGAAAAACAAAAGATCAGTGTTATTGTTGTGGTGCGCAGATTTAATATGAATGTAATGTTTTCCAGAATGATGGTTTCAAAAATGTGAGACTCGTTACGGATCCAGGTCAAGCGCTGATCCATCTGTCAGTGAAGGGGAGAGGGTGTTGTGGAAGGGAAGGGGTTTGGGGTTCTCACCTAATATAAGCTGAATTTGTCACTTTAATCTGTTAATGGTCTTTCAGGTGTGTTTAAAAAACCCATATAATTATATCTATATGTTGCAGTCGCGACAACCTCTTTAATAGTATCCCCCACTTCGGATACACCACTTCTGCAGTCAGATGTGATAGACAGTCCTAGTGACGGGCAACTGATCTGAAAATCACATTTGTAGAAGTTGTTAAAGGGGAGCGACACTCGGTGCTGCAGCGTACAACGGTTCCCAGGAGGAGCCTGAGATACATTCCTGAATGCTATCGGTGTTCCCACCCAGGTAACGTAAACCATTGAACTATTACGTTCTGTATAGTTTTATGCATAAACATAGCAAATTATCTGGGTGTTCTCACTCATGATATAACATTTAAATCGTGAATATTGTTATGAGTAGAAATGAAATGAAATGAAATGAATCGGGCTTTAGGCCACCTTTGTGCACATATAGGCTAAACTGGGCCAGGAGAACCTCCTGAGGATGGTGAGATGATTGAGATGACACTGTCCTCCAGACACAGGACTCGAAATACGAGCCCTGACGGTCTGAGGCCGAGCACGCTACCTCTCGGTCACGGAGGCCCCCCACAATACTGACTTTCACACGTGGATGGGGAAGAAACATTTTTGTTTCTTTCAAACCACCGAGACCGGGAACCGAACCCCGAACTCTGGCGTGAAAGGCAGCGGTGCTAACCACTACCCTAGGGCCCCCGCCCTGTTATGATTAGGAGTTAACTGTCAACCAAGAAAACCATTCTTCAGCTTATTTCTTTTAATATTAAAATTATCATATGAGGTGAGGCCTTATGGAGGATTTCAGAGATGCTAAGTCAACTAACATTCTCTATGAGGTCGGGAATGTTTTTGTTTCTTTGCAACACCGAATATGTGATGCTAACTATAGGTCGTGATTAAAAGTAGTATTAATTAATCATTAATGTTTCTGTGTGAATGTCTTGTCCTGCGCGAATGGTATACATAATTAGTATGCATTGTCATGTCATTGTTATTGATATTACGTTACAGTGTTATCTGGAACAATTATCTGTTTCTATACTATCCGTATTTCATGATCTGACTTAGCTTATTGCAAAATGTCAAAACAGATGTTGTCTCGGAATTTTTTATTTTGCCGTTTGGGCCGTTGAGGGACGTTTCCGTCGCCTTTGTTATCAGACGAGGTGGAACCTTATGAATGATTATGGTATCAATTAATCACTAATTAATAGCAAGTTGTAATATTGTTATGTTAGTGTCATGTCCTGCATGTATAACTAACTATCATGATTATCTTTAATACAAATGATTATTATCCGGCATTAGTATTGTTATTACGTACATTTTATCTGGAACGACCACACATCTATTAAAGGCTATTGCCGGCTAATGTTTGTTGTACTTTCTTGAAATTATGTTGATTTTTTTAAATGTCATTATAGTATTTTAATACATACATATCAATACATATTGTCTTTTTGTATATACTCTAGTTATATCAACTTTTATAATCCCATTGGAAATTAAATTAATATAGAACTGTAATTGTGCGACCACATAAGCGGCTTAAGCAATGACATGTTTAATGATGTCAAGTGGACAAATACTGTCCAATGTTATAATATACACACTGAATACTGTATATTTCCTCAGGTTACAGATTGCCTTTCATTACCGGTTATAATTGCGTGTCACAATATGGGGTCATTCCATTGTTAGTATACATCAGTATATACTGTGTTGGTCAATGGAATTGTTTGTACTTTGTTATCTCAACATAGACGTATCATATTATATTGCATGCACATGCCAGCAAACACAAATACATTCACTCATGTTATTACAATATCGTATGAGCTGGGCAAACGTTGAGAAAGCGTTCTGCCAATGTCCCATGTTACCTGGTCCATTTGTGTCTTGCTTTTAAAGATAATATTATATTGTGGGTTTTGGCCATCCCCTCATACTACATTTCATTATGATCTGTTAGCCTACAGTAACCCTTAAAGAGCTACATTATCAAATATAAATATCCACCCACTTAAAATTGTGTCTCGCTAACGCGACCAACACATCTCAGAGGGTAAAAAATACTCATATTTGTTCAATTTAAACCAACCATTTGGAAATCTTGATGTTTAAACACTCGTTTAATTCCCAATAAATGTGATTTAACATTACAATAATAGAGAATAATTTATTTGAAAGCGATGTTTAGATGATATTTGTTATAGATACATTATTATGACTATAACAATTAGTACATGTACGGTAGTTGGGGATGAACAAGCAGCGTGTACGAAAAACTCCTTTATGTAATTGTCTTAACTGTCATATTATAGCACTATACTCTCATCACGGCAAAAAATGGCTACTTCATAATTTTTAGTGCAGGCTATTCAATGCACCTTTTGTTGGTCTTATGTTATAACTCCCTGAATGGAGGTCACACTATTTGACAGAAGGGTGTTATTTTAACAGCGTATAACAATGAAATTGTATTTATGAAATATATGTCTTACTTAAATGAGAAACAAAGAAAAAGTATTTTTTTTCAGTTAAAACTGCAATATTCAAATTCGGATATGTTTTTCTCAACAGCATAACCCATGTAAAAATGCACACATATCTTGACAAGGTTCGGAACGGGAGCATCAAAACTGGAGGGCTCCCTTCTGTTGAGATATTGTCACAGAGTGCAGAAGTGAAAACGACGTCCTGGTCTCTGTCACACATGACGAAATCAGCCAATCATTGGCACCATTCAGTTGTTATTTAGATTACGGGGTAAAATACCATACTTGGGCCAAAATATGGGTCCATAATATGTATAAGTATGAATGAGAGGTAGAGGTCAGCTGACTTTTCCAAGTGTCCACCATCTACAACTCTTCATTGGCTACATGAAGATTTCTACAAATAAAATGGGACAAAAAATGCATGGCTTACGTAGTGATACATCGCATCAATATATCATACCCTTGGTTTCACAGGGTCACATCTACTGTTTTACTTCACCTATAGTAACTTGCGTATAAATACCACGTATAACCCTTTGATTGCATGAAGTCTTGAGACAGGAATGTTTTACACGTGGTATACATCACCACTTTACTGTATATGCCTTGTTCGCTGGCTATTATGTCTCAGTTATTGGTCGTTTCTCAAGCCGATAAACTACATTAGACCAACGTTGGCTCACTGTTAACCCAACGTCTCAGACGTTGGTTCAACAGTGAGCCAACGTAGGTCTATGATCCCAGGTGTTTTAGTCGCACATAAACTGATGTTATTGATAAAGGAGACGTCTAAGCATGGTGCTGCCATGTTATTACGTACTAACATCGTGTATCTACAGGACCATCTTATCTTCCTGGTGACAATACTATACTGACAAATAACAGTAACTGCTTACTGTTCAAAGAAGCAGTTACTGCTGTTTGTAAGACATACTGCGTCATCTGATGTACGTGATATTCGTGACGATATTTGATCAGGAATTACGTTTCTGGTTTATTTCTTATTCAAATTGATCTTCTTTGAAACATAGGTTTATAAGGTGGTGTCACCTAAACAAAAAAACCTGTATAGAATAGTTAAAAGCACAGTACTAATTAGCAGTCCTGACATAAGGTTATCCTCCGTAGCTAAGAAGTATGATCTGATCGTGCTTTTCAACCTGAAGCTCCATCATGAAACCAGTACGAAGAGGTCTTTTTTATAGTTATTTATTACGCCGGGTCTGGACTTGTCCAACAGAATGTTAATGCCTCTTGTTCACCGGGATATAAACACAATGTTGATCGAATGCTGGGCCAGCGTCGCAGACGGTAGCCCGGAATTTAACCAGCATCAAGTTAACGTTTCGTGTTTACTGGGACACGCCCGTATATCAATAGGAGGATCAAACATAGTATTCTACCCCCGTCCAATGGAAGTGTGGCTGAGCCAATAACCGCCGTCGTTGAGTTGTAAATTTGCATCAGGGTGAAGAATATTATACAGTAAATGGGTAGCTCCATTCATTGCATATATGTAAGTTTGCTCTGATATCCTTACTTCCTGATATTTGGGAAAAGTCTGAGAAGACGTAAAAACAACCCGAAATCTCTGGTAGTTAATCACAGATTAGAGACGAGGATATTAATTTCTACAGCTACTGAGACGGGAAGCAGCAGGCGAGCCAAATAACGTGAACAAGTCCTCAAATGGGGCATGTCATAAATCTGCAGACAACCCATTTGCCTGTCATCTCTATTTGCCCAGGTCTCCCAGCAGCAGAGCTGATGGACTACAGTCGCGTGACCGTGATCACAACCAATCACATACCTAAGAATTAGGTCACGAAACAAACACGACCAATCGCATGCATCTCAGCTAGGTCAACCGAAATCTAGGCTAATGAAAGCTATGTGATAACAAGACATGATGTAGGCCTATTTGTAAAATAACAAATTCGGACAATTGAATGACCATTGAATACCATTTCATAACTGACTAAATGAAGATTTCGGAACCAAATATTCCTTTCCAGGATACAGTTTAACATGTTTAATCTCGTTCAAGAAATACATTTCTAGCTTGTTCTCTAGTTTGATAATAAACAAATGAATAGAGTTGTAAGTCACATTTTGCACTTATAATCTAAACTGATACAAGAGACCCTTTTGAAGTTGATAATCAGATGACACTGCTCTCCAGACACAGGATATAAAATTCGACTCATGTCAATCCGAGGCAGGGATCCGAGGTATATAATCTCTCAAAGGGACTTCCCACAATAATAGGAGAAAAACGCCAGCAGTGTATTTATCATCTGCCTGATTGATATTTACTTATCGGGATGTATAGACTACTTGGGGAAATGCATATGAGGTATACATATCATAATATGTGAAATTTAAGTTCCGAAAATGTCAAACCGTTAAGAAAGTGTTGCTATGTAATTAACCCCTGCAGCGCGAGGATCGACTTTAGTCGTCAGAATCTGACGTCTGTAGACGTCAGATTCTGACGACTAAATCGATCCCCGCACTGTAAGAGTGAAAATATTTCAAATTGTCGTAGAACCATAACATAGGTATTCAAATGAATCAGAAACTAAGACATTTATGATGATTTCAAATTGAAAAAAACTTTGATCTCCATGGTTTTTAAAAAATATTTCAGTGCTTTGAGGGTTAAACTATGTTTTCTCTATACCGTTTGAAACAATCGGTAAGAGGACAATTCAGATGCATTTGGTTCAAGTTGACAAGAGTGTTATGTAAAATCTGAATCGGATTCCACAGAACAACTCAAGTAACTTCAATAAGTATTATTTGTTTGGAGGTCCTTATAAAATGTAATTGTTTGTTTAATTAGCTAAATATCAAAACTGGTCAGATTGGTATCAAAAACGTCATTTGTATCAAGTTTGTTTCACCATGTAGTATATCATACAGCAGTGGCGAGTTTAACCCTTAAAACGCTGAAATATTTGTATTATTATAAACCATGGAGACCAATAATTTTTTTTTTTAATTTGAAATCATTATAAATGTCTTAGTTAGCTCTCCCCGCTTCATTTGAATAACTACGTTATAGTTCTACGGCCATAATAAATATTTTTATTCTTCCAGTGAGAGGATCGTCTATAGACATCATAATCTGACGTCTTTAGACCATGTAGACCATGGAGACCAAAGATTTTTTTTAAATTTGAAATCATCATAAATGTCTTTGTTAGCTCTTCCCGCTTCATTTGAATAGCCATGTTATAGTTCTACGGCCATAATAAATATTTTAATTCTTCCAGTGAGGGGATCGTCTATAGACATTATAATCTGACGTCTTAACCCTATCAAGCCTGAATTTACCATTGTCATCCTCATCCACTACAAGCCGCGAATTGCTGTCGCAATTCTCGACTTGTAGTGGATGAAGATGACTTGAGGTGGTTTAAATAATAAAGAAAACTGGTAAACCAGTCTCATGGAAATTTTCATTCTAAAACCCTTGGTTGTATGAAAATTAAATCTGTTTTCAGGAATGTAAAATGATGCTTTAATGCATCGTGAGGGCTGAAAGGGTTTAGACGTCAGATTCTGACGTCTAAAGACGGTTCGCGCACTGAAAGAGTTAACCCTTTCAATCTTGAATTTACCATAGTCATCATCATCCACTACAAGCCACGAATTGCTGCCGCAATTCTCGACTTGTAGTGGATGAAGATGACTTGATGTGGTTTAAAAATTAAAGAAAATTACCATGTATTGGTAAACAAGTTTCATGGAAATTTCGTTCTAAAACCCTCAGTTTTAGGAAAATTAAGTATGTTTTCAGGGATGTAAAATGATGCTTTAATGCATCGTTAGGGCTGAAAGGGTTATCGCACTGAGAGAGTTAAGCATGGCAATTAAACCTTGCTAATCACCGCGACCACTATACCTATAAATCACATTCATTACACTTGTTTAGTATAAAGACAAATTCACAAAGCCTATCAATATTACCATTACTTGTTTCTTGTTGACTGTTGATCTATGCGACATTTATTACAATCCACAAATTATGGCGTACAATATATTTGTCAATAATGTATTGCATTTAATATTTTGCCCACATAAATTAGAGGATTCTCAGTGGTTTAGTGTCGACCTTGGGGTATTATTTACAACCGGACATAAATGACATCATTCCACACATATGTGGACATATTTTGAAAAAAAATGAATTCGCAAAAGATTAAAGAAGCCAGAAGTCCATCTACGGCTTAAATTTAAAAGCGATTTCATAAAAGATTATTAATAACAATCTGTAAGGTTTTTCGATGTATTATCATTTGGTGCAAATAAATGGGATATGTCAAAACGTACCAATAACAACTGTTCATTGCTGAATTTTAAGCAAAATCATAGCTGTAGAGAAAAACTAATTTTGCAAAATACATATATTCCGAGCCAAGTTAATATTATTATAACATAAGTCTTGTATAAGTATATGGTCAATCTATGGTAATACCATACGGTATGATTTAAATTCCAAAACTCCTAATTTTAATACGCATAGTTCATTTCGTTATCCCATTCACCGCTAAATATTCAGTATTGTGGAGAGCCTCCGTGACCAAGAGGTAGACTGCTCGGCCTCGGACAGCCAGGGCTCGAATTTCGAATCCTGTGTCTGGAGGACAGCGTTATCTCATTCATCTCACCATCCTCAGAAGGTTATCCTGGCCCAGTTTATCCTAGGTGGCTTGAAACCACATTCATTCATTCATTCATTCATTCATTCATTCATTCATTCATTCATTCATTAATTCATTAATTCATTCATTCATTCATTCATTCACTTATTCATTCATTCATTCATTCATTCATCCATTCATTCATTCATTCATTCATTCATTCATTCATTCATTCATTCATTCATTCATTCATTCATTCATTCATTCATTCATTCATTAATTAATTCATTCATTCATTCATTCATTCATTCATTCATTCATTCATTCATTCATTCATTCATTCATTCATTCATTCATTCATTCATTCATTCATTCATTCATTCATTCATTTATTCATTCATTCATTCATTCATTCATTTATTCATTCATTCATTCATTCATTCATTCATTCATTCATTCATTCATTTATTCATTCATTCATTCTCATGCACATATAGTTCGATGCATGTACCGTTGATCGCCCTTCATATCATGGTTGTGGCTGTTCTTTCATCAATACTCTATTTATCAATATTTATTATTATATAGCCTATCGTATGTCTTGTACTGAACGACCGGTGATCTGTGCCACTTATGTGCTTAGGCTATGAATATCTTGTTCGAATGATGGGCCATTTTCGGCGACGCTGGTCCAGCATTAAACCAATATTTTGCCAGCATCCCTGAGCTGCCATTACGGTTCTCCTTGCCAGATTTTCTGTACTAAATCCGGTCGATGTCATCGCCCTCTCTACATTGTATAACAACAAGTCATAAGATATCACAAACAGCATAATACCTCTCCCGACTTGGCATGGATAATGTAAATATTGCAGAATTCGACCATGTTTTTCTCTGCCAGGTATTACAAGATTTAGTTCTGCGATGCAAGTAATATGCACACCTCACACGCACGCTGTAATGTAACAAAATGCTTGCTTATAGTTGGGCCAGCGTCACAGACGGGGAGCCAACATTAGCCCAACATTGGGTCAACATTTCGTGCTGGCTGTAATATATATTTTTGTTTTTATTTATCAATGACTCAGGCAAAACATATCGTTGACGCAATATGTATTATAGCTTCATTACCATCACGTATTCTCTGCACTACATACATCCCTTTCTTGTCATCACCCACTGAATGCTGTTTGGCAACAAGTCATGGAATCATCGAAAACAACACATTTCACCAGATCCCACTTCTTGGCACAAAAACAAAAATAATACAGAATTTGACACACATTTTCGCTGCTAAGTATTACATAACCTCCTTGGTATTACAAGGTGTGAATGATTTTTCAGCTGTGTTTCCATGCAAATCCCCTCCCATTGACGCCAACTAGCACAGGCGTAATAATTAGGACAAAACGGGAAGAATTTGTAAATAGGTGATACATTAATCTATGATGTAAAATTATAGCGAAGCATAGAAAACTAATTTTTATTGAATTACGAATAAATTGACCAGTGAGATCCACTTATTTCGTCATGTGACTGATTATGCTAACTGGAATCAGTTATTGTTTGTAACCCCGTATTTATCAATCAATCAATCAATCAATCAATCAATCAATCAATCAATCAATCAATCAATCAATCAATCAATCAATCAATCAATCAATCAATCAATCAATCAATCAATCAATCAATCAATCAATCAATCAATCAATCAATCAATCAATCAATCAATCAATCAATCAATCAATCAATTAATCAATCGATCGATCAATCAATCAATTAATCAATCAAAAGTTCCATCAATCAATCAATTGATCGATCTATCGAGTACAGTTTTATTTGTATGCACATTCTGCTGTTGTCTTGTTGTGAGATATCAGTGGCTTGTAAGTAATTTGTATGTACACAGAGTATTATCTCAACACAAATGATGTATTTATGACGAACTGTGTTTTATTATTTTTTGAAGTACAAAGTATGAAAACAAATATCATATATTGTGTGTTTCCTAAATGAGATGGTTCTTGGTAAATATAAATCTTACGGTAATACGCTAAGGGAACTTGCGCAATGGTTCTATGTTATGTTCTCTACAAATATCACTCAGCAGAAACACGTCGTTTTTACTTGCAAAACATTGGCTACTGAGGACCCTCAGCGAGGGTGGTGTTACGGTACTTCATTAACTTCCTCTGTCATGAGTGTGCCACCAGTGTGACAGTTTACGAGGTCGTGAAAAAATAGACCAAACGAGCTGTGGTACAGTGGCTATTTTCACGAATTCCTCGCTGTCTGGGAGATTCTATTTCTCAAAACATCAGCCGGATGCGTCTATCTGGAGATGCCCGCGCTACACTTTTTCTCGATACACCAGCGCCAGTCCTCTGATAATTACCCGGCAACCACTGCGCGTAAGATACTTCCGGCTTGTCTGAGGACAATAAATCATTAGGAGAGCACAGAAAAAACTGTACTCATGAAAAAAAAGTTATAATAATAAGTAAACCGTCTTAAGTCCTCTTAACACTAATAATACCTGGGTATATCAGATGATGTCATTCCCATTCCCAATTAAATATGCAATAAATTAATTCATTGTAGGCCTACTAAACTTACACAGGACCAACTTTACATCCAATAATAAAGAAACAAATTAAGTATCACCTGTCCACCCAGAATAAAATACAGATTTTAGATGCTGCTCAAAATGCTCTCCTGTCTAAGTAAACCACGATAAACTGATTCTTTGCGAGAGGCCGTGCTATGCAATCATCATAATTATAGTCTACGCTATCACGACATAAGCCGGATTATTCTAAATAGTGGCATCGCGGGGTAGCCCGGGTTATCAATGTGATACGTAGCACAAGCCACAGATTGACCCCGTACTAAATCGCGGGACATTTCTTTGGAGGTCATAAACATGTAAGACTTGCCCTCAAATAATCAGGGCGAATTTTTTTTACAATCAGTAACATTTCAGTCACATACACCATGGAGACAGTCCTCTACTATCTCCATGCATACACGCATGCTCGGCTCACAGCCCGCGGAATCATTAAAAAGTTTTTGACATTTTTCGGACCTTGGGGTCGGGATCACGCTCAGTCAGCGCCATGTTGAATTTTTCGGGTAAAGAAAATACATCAATCCACGGCCTCGGAGAAGACCACACCGCTATGTAATACGGGCATGCTGGATCCAATGGTAGGTATCAATATCAAACGGGATGGGTAGCTGTACTTTGGTCTGTACAATCAGTGCTGGTAAATGAGCATTATCACATATCATCATGATCATTATCCCATTGTATGCGATATTACACACATTGTAGCATTGCACGGCGTGCAGCGTGGACAATCGATCATGTACACTGATCATAAGCGCGGGACATTGTGGTTGGAATGGACCAATTACTCTAATAACAATCATTGTAAAGTCCGATATGTCAAGGAGAAAGAACGAAATTCGATAGATTCGTAGATCCGAATGTACGAGGCGCGCAGCGCCGAGTATATTCGGATCTACGAATCTACGAGTTCTTTCTTCGACTTAAAATACATGCAGATTTGATATAATTTTAATCAATTTTGATCAATTTTATTATAGTCAGCATGGTTAACCATGATACATCAACCATGCAGTGACATGGTTAAACCCGTGTGCCCGACCTGGCCAGTATAAAAATAACAGTAGATTCGTAAATCCGAATATGTACTGTTTTAACAATGGACTGCCGTTACTGGTGTTTTAAGTAGCATGAAATTATCTCATGAGATTTTTTCTCGTCAGACAAGTTGTGTGAGGAGTCTCCCCATGTGTACCTTCCTTAACCCTTTAAGCGCTGAACTATATAATTTAAATTATCACCCACTTGAAGTTGTGTTTCGCTACTGCGATCCACAACTTCAAGTGGGTGATAGTTACTCATATTTGTTTGATTTGAGACCAAACATTTGCAGTTTAAACAAACATTACGTTGCTAATAACAGTGATTTATCATTCTAAATAAACAGATTTAAAGTGACTATAGTCGCTAAATCAGGGTTAAACACAATATAAGATTATCCACATAATTTGTATCATGAGAACAAATCTGATGAGCTAATCTCATCGTGCACATCGGTCATTACATTTACGAATTACATCAACTCACAAGAAATCCATCGTCAATCCACACATAGTTTAACAAGACTGACCCACTAGACCAAACAAAAAAAGACAAATAAAAAATGAATTGTATCCTAAAGCTATAAAACCATGTGAATATCGCTGTGCCTCGCCTGTAAGATCCTATCAGTGGTGCTTTGTCCAGGTCGACGACCTCGTAAATAGGCTCGCCACAAAAACAGACTAACCTTGGTGATGGCGTTTTTTTCTGGTATTTTTGCGTTCCTTCCAGACCACTATTTCTTGTGTCTGTTTTGTGGCACGCGTCCGGACAGGTGGTTATGCGGCATCCCGCACACGTTGGCTGGATGTTGACACACACTCTGCAATGCTGGGGCAATGTTCAACTAGTGTTGAATGAACGTCTATATCTAGCAGAGAGGTGATATGTTCGAGTCCACCCTTTCTAAACGTGCTCAGCTGGATCACTGACCGGTCGGGAATGTCTTTAGAAACACCTCATAATGGGGCTTTGGTAACCCTTGTCACGCTAGATCCCTCATGCTAGATCCGATTGTTTTACAACAGGTTTCAAACCAAGTAAAATGTCATTGCTTGGTCAAATATTTTTTGATAAAATGTCACTGATTGGTTAAATAGTCTGTGATCAAATGGCAAATAGTTTGTGGGGGATGAGCGGCCAATTCATTAATACAATATAGGAGATGTCAGTATGTGATAAACAGTTTAAAGCTGGAAATTGCATTAGCAATTCCAGCTTCAAACGAATCAAGAATACTAAATGGTAGTTCAGCAAAAGAAGGTCTTACTCTTACAGCGCTGAAATATCTTTGTATAAACCATGGAGACTTAAGATCGTTTTTTAATTTAAAATCATCATAAATGTCTTAGTTTCATAAAGCTCTTTCCGCTTCATTTGAATACCTATGTGGTCTACGGCCATTATAAATTTGTAATTTTTTCAGTGCGGGTGCCGACTTTAGACGTCAGAATCTGACGTCTAAAGTCGGCCCCCGCACTGAAAGGGTTAAGGTGTTATAATTACATCGTAAAAAGCTGTGAGCAAAACAACAGAGTCCTTAGTAATAATAATGACTGTCATTCTTCACATTCACACAAAGTTGTTCAGTTACTTTCTCACCCAAAAATACATGAATTCGTTGGAACAGATACACCGTGGTACATGATTTATATTTAAATGGTGACAATAAAATATTTGACTTAATAATAATAATGATTTATTCGTACTTTGTGTACAATAAAACATACAATGCAAAAAGTCAGATCATATGATGCAATGTTTTGCACATGTAAATCATGTCATGATCGTGTTCTCATCATACAAATATTACAGAGAAAAACATAGAACAAATGTGAATATAACTGATTATAAATTCAAACAAAAAAATATAAATATGATTTGGTTAGCTTACTCATAGAACAGTGGTCACGTATATACAATACATCAATTATGTTCCCAGCTGTAACACAGTCTCGTTCATTGGTAATATAACCTGATTTTATTAGCTAGTCGTTTTTTTAATTATTCGAGCTTTAAAGTTTTAAAAGGCTATGTAACCATATCTCAAGGTTACATGTGCAACGCATTTGTAGGTCGCCTACTGATCTTTACTGAAAATACGAAAAAGTCAAAAAATAATCTTAAAGCACCAAAAAAAAATGAAATAGTTGTATTTCCAGGTCGTATATTGCCATGTAAACAAAACAATATTCAGCACTTCACATCATATATTCCCACGTATCAGACGGTAAGATCAGAGCATTCGCCGCTAATTGGTGTCTTATAGTCAGGACACGGGAGGACACACCTGCAGCACTGATTGTCCACCCAACGCTGGGCCGATGCCATCAGCATGTGGCCCAATGCTGTGAAAACATTTAATCGTCAGATATACAAATAGTTTGTTTGGGTTACTTCTGGTTTCATAGAAATGTTGATTAAAAATATGAAAATTCTGAAAAAAATAAAAACATGATCCGTGGGATACACGACTTCAGTACGGAGTTAAAAACGAAAATTGATGTCATCCCAAGGGGCTGCTTCAACAATACCTGATATGGCGCTTTTAGGGTAAATTATATTTCGTTCGCCATATTTCACAATTGTATGTTTTAACCCTTTAAACCCTCACAATGCATCAAAGCATCATTTAGCATCTCTTAAAAACGACTTGATTTCCTACACCTAGGAGGTTTAGAACAAACATTTTCATGGAGCTGTATCAATAATAACGATATTTTTTTTTCATTTGCCACCCACTTCAAGTCATCTTCATTCACTACAAGTCGAGAATTGCGACAGCAACTCGCGGCTTGTAGTGAATGAAGATGACAATGGTAAATTTAGGCTTGACAGGGTTAAATATATATATTTTTGTAAAATGAGGCAATTACAAAGTGTACATACTTAAAGTAGGTGGGTTGTCACGATTCGCTGAGCAAACGTTATGGGCCCACCCGCATGCGCATAAAAAAACGCTCAATAAAAGCTACACTTATAGTAAAAACTACAATTCATTAGAAAAAGTCACATTGCCGTACGTTGCCCTCTTCCTAGGGTCGTGGAGTAGAAGCTGACGTTTTTGTGTCTTACATATAGACATTCACCTGGCCTCAGAAACCTCTAATCCATCACAGATCACTGTCATCTGTCCAGAGTGCACACACAGGGGGGTCCCGCGTTTTTTGTAGATAGGGACTGGGATTTTTTAGGGGAAACAGGCTGTTTGTTTTCACCGCCATGTCAGCTTTCTTTGTCAGTGTTCACACATTCCCGATGAAAGCTCATTTTTTCTAGAATGTCCTGACGTTTAGCTGTAAACATACTAATATCTTATGTCACCTCCGTCTACCTGTGGTATGTTGTATCCACGTCCTCTTGGCATTGGAGGGTCATATTTGACACTCTGTTAAGTGACAGATACGTCCCTTTAATTCCAAGGGAGCGATGATATTTTCTTATCGCCACAACTTGTGATTTAATTAACATTTATATTTGTGAAATTAAAATCACCAAGATTGACATTTCTATACCATGTCGGCATATGCAGTGATATTATCACTAATTGGCATCACCGGAATCACACATAGTAAATTGAGTAGGCCATAGTTCAGTTTTGTTAACCCTTTCAGCGCGGGGACCGTCTTTATATGTCAGAATGTGACGTCTGCAGACGTCAGATTCTGACGTATAAAAATTATCCCCACACTGAAATAATTAGTGTATTTGTAATGGCCGTAGACCCATAACACAGGTATATTCAAATATATTCAAACTAACATTATTATGATTTAAAAAAACGCTTTTGTCTCCATGGTTTAAACAGAAATAATTCAGCGTTGTAAGGGCTATGACCAGCCTCTCTAGATGTTCGAATCACCATATACATGTGTGCGAGAAACGGACACAGATAATTCAACTAATTTACAAATAAAACATGTCCACAAATATTTAATTGTAGGTCCCCTATTTTCAATAATAACGATAGGATATATACCGACAATACGAAAGTAAAGCGAACAGATTTCAAGCATAAAGATTATCTCCAAACTATATAGAATTCTATTTTTCTTTTTGTGTTATCCTTTTCACTATAATGGTACCGGTATAGGAAGCCTTATTTCTCTTGTTAACCCTTTCACCTGTTCACTACTGATACTGCGGCTGCGCGGTATAGTCAGCCATATCCCAGTGTACCCGCGCTGTGCCGGTATAATGTCTGTCAATGTCAATTGCGCCATTACTAGGGGGCATTTACTGCCAGTAGTGAAAGGGTTAATACAGGTCGTATTATAGATCACTACATAATGATCTACGTAAAACACAAATGGTGTTTACCGGTGCATCACACTATTATACGCTTGATAAAAAACCCGTTTTGTGCAAATACAGGTTAAAGAGAATATCGTTAGGAAAGCCAAACGGAAAGTAAATGACACTGCCTTCCTGACATGAGATTTAAACTTCGAAACCTGGTGATCTGAGGTCGAGGGCGCTACCTCTCGATCACGTAGAATTCCCGCAATATTAAGCCCTTACGTGTGAATCCAGGAGAAACATTCTGTTTATTTGAACATCTTGAAACAAAAAAAAAACGGGATCGGTCAGCGAGCACTGCGCTCTGGCGTGATAGGCACTAGCGCTAACCATTACACCAGTACCTGCCTTGAGCTGCCTGGTCCCTCAGTCAACACGAGACAGTGTCCCAATGTAGATTCAAAGAAACTCCTCGGGATGAGAATTTTCAATTTTGTCAACTTTGAAAATTTACTTCATATGAAGATATATAGCCCACTGATTCTGAATAAAATACAAAAACATAAAAAGAAACAATTTTAAAGCGCTGAAAACGACTGAACTATTTTCATTTCCAAGACGTATATTGTTATGTAAACAAAACTACCCCAAATACCCACCATCTCAGACGGCATGATCAAAGTAACCACCTGGTTGCATCATTAGCTCCCGCCCTTAATTGGTCTGGGAACGCAGTGATAGGAGGGGGATGGGGTTGTTCCCCCACATCAGCGATGGTCCGCTCAACGCTGGGCCAAAGGCATCAACTTGTGGTCCAATCCAATGCTGTGGTGGCATTGAGCCATCCTTTAGGTCGATACACTGTATGTTTAGGTTATTCCTAGATTCTTATAAATGTTGATAAAAATATTTGAAAAAATCTAAAAAATTTGAAAAAAAATAAAACCATGATCTGTGGGATACACTACTTCATTACAAAATTAAAAACGAAAATTGATGATACTGAGTTGCTTTAATATTGGGCCAGCGTCAAAGACGCTGCCCCCATATTAAACCTACATCTCGTATCCACAGAGTGGTCTGACGGCACACCCACTCCTTCATTCCCTGTCATCCCGACTCCAGGAATACGTATTGATTCTAGGTCGTCCTGACCGCCGCCATCATTAGAGATAATGATTATTAGGACCAGCTGCTTTTTCTCGGTTAATTCCATCTAATCGCGGCTTTGGTCTGTTGACTTGATGCATCAGATAGGGCGCCAGACACACATAGTGATCACAATACTGGAGATCTGGTAATATTCGAGAAGTTTTAATTTTCGCGAATTGGAGGAAATAACCCTTTCGCGAAGGATGACAAATTTGCGAATTTAAGAATCTCGTGAAATTATTATTATAATAACGCTACCTATCATCAAAATTGATAATTCGTGAATATCACAGATTCGCGAAAATCTAAACACGTAATTATTACCAGATCTACAGTAATCGATAGGATGCGTCGTCAGTCATGCACGAGTAGGCCTCACCCCAGTCTCACAGTCCCCTGGGATTTACACTTCCCTATTTTTTGGGAGCGTGCACATTTGGCCTTTCATCCCGTACCACTACCTTAAACCCTCCACCCCCTAATCACCACTATAGTCGCTTTAACCCTTACAGCGCGGGGATCGACTTTAGTCGTCAGAATCTGACGTCTGTAGACGTCAGATTCTGACGACTAAAGTCTATACCCGCACTGTAAGAGTAAAAATATTTATAACATAGGTATATGAATCGGAGAGAACTAAATAAAACATTTATGATGATTTCAAATTGACAAAAACCCCTTGGCCTCCAAGTTTAAAAGAAAAATATTCAGAATCTGACGTCTTAGACGTCAGATTCTGACGACTAAAGTCGATCCCCGCATTGTCAGAGTAAACATATTTCTAATGGACGTAGACGCATAACATATGTATTCAAATGAAGCGGAAAGAGCTATCTAAGCCATTTATTGTGATTTAAAATTGAAAAAACCCTTTGGTCTCCATGGTTTATACACTACTATTTCAGCGTTGTAAGAGTTAATACTGGCCTTGCAACTCAACGGACTCGACAAACATGATACGGGGGATGTGATGACGGCCACGAGGGGCGCATGGCTCTAGAAGAGCGAGCATATGGTAAGCGACAGGTTATATAAAAATCTATAATAACAATAGCAAAGTACCTGATCTAATCATGACCCAGAAAATACAAGACATGGCCCGAATGTTGATTCAATTTTGGCCCTCGTCTACAACGCTGGTCCAGCATCAATCCAAGTGAGACCAACGTTTCCAAGGTATTCACTCAAACCCATGCAGCAAAACACATTTTTATAACATTTGTACAACGTCGGCCCAACGTCTTCGACCTTGATCCAACGTTGCACAAATGTTATACAAATGTTTTGTGTTTACTGGGAATGGAGACATTCACTTTGCGTATCGCTCCTATCACCGCACCGCGAAATGAATCTGCTGAGCATTTGGCAGTCACGTGACACAGATCCATCTTATTGGATTGTAGGCGGGCCGAATTGAAATCACGACTAAAACATCAAACAAATATTTTCACTTGACCGATCTTTTTCAGGTGTGAAAAAGGAAGATGAGTTATTGGGGCTTATTGATCTGTCTATGATCTATAACGGGAGGCGCCCACGCCCACATCCATGGCCACAGATTTTGTTATCACTATTCTCTTCTTCATTGATCGTCAATGACAATCAGGTATAGAATATGATGCATAGAGTCCATCACTCAATATGTTTATTTGCTAGTTTTATTTGAACCCGTTAGATGCTTTGAGATATAATTGTTACAGACCATGCTGTACGGGAATAGCCCCGTCAACTACACCTCATGAATATTCATAGCCAAATAATAATGAATGTTCTAACATTTTTAACCAGCTACAAGTGACAATATAATACAATATAGAATATTGTACATAGTGTAGTCGTTCACTAGCCAATAGACACCGACAAATTATGTCACATGACTACAGGTATCTTCTAATCACCACACGGTACATCGTAGAAGACATATTTAGGAGAAGATTAGTAGCTAACTCGCAAGTTTAACCAAGGTAATTAAATATATGTTATTCTCTAATAAAATGAATCAGAAATTACTTTTATAAAACAATAAAACATCAGTGTCTATATATGTTATAAAACCATGCAACTTACGCACAGCAATATAATTAGGTATATAGAAAACTTTACAAACATTATCATTGTTCAATGCATTCAATGCATTGTTTTCTAAATAAATAATTTTACGTTTCATTTAAGTAGCGTGGAATCACCTAGCCTTCGATATCATTACTGTATCATTGCTTTCGATATCAATACTGTATCGCTTATCCACCCTAATTAACAGGTAGTATTTTATGTCTAGTATAACAGGCATGGTGTCACAGTGCCACAGGTAAATGACAGGGCATATACATTGAACCGTATTGATTGGTCTACACCTGTCATGACTCTGAATGGCCTCAGATCCACCTGGTATACTATTATTAGCGGAGCAACTGAGTAAATTTCACACCTAGACTGATATGTATATGTTTATACTAATCTATAGTTATACAATAAGTTTATATTTTTGAGCTAGATTTGATCACCATTGTGCTCATTCATTCATTCATTCATTCATTCATTCATTCATTCATTCATTCATTCATTCATTCATTCATTCATTCATTCATTCATCCATTCATTTATTCATTCATTTATTCATTCATTCATTCATTCATTCATTCATTCATCCATTCATTCATTCATTCATTCATTCATTCATTCATTCATTCATTCATTCATTCATTCATTCATTCATTCATTCATTCATTCATTCATTCATTCATTCTTTCATTAATTCATTCATTCATTCATTTATTCACTCGACCCAAATGACTCATTCTAATGGGTTGAAATCCCAGCTGCACTGCACGCTGCGTTTCATCGTGGTTGTTTATGGCTCCAAAACTGTTTAAAGATCAGGAATGTGCAGATCTACATATCATGCTATGCACCATAAGGAACTGTCTAAGTCATTCCATAACGGTGGTGCGTACTCCAGACTTGGGACTCATTCTGTCGCTATTTCACAATAATATACGTTCAGAAAGTGCTCAGTTTAAAGCAATATTCTTAATCATTCATTCATTCATTCATTCATTCATTCATTCATTTATTCATTCATTCATTCATTCATTCATTCATTCATTCATTCATTCATTCATTCATTCATTCATTCATTCATTCATTCATTCATTCATTCATTCATTCATTCATTCATTCATTCATTCATGCATTCATTCATTCATTCATTTATTCATTTATTCATTCATTTTTGCTATGACGCAAAATCCCACACAAAACTTCACCAGAGCAGAGTATGATGTTGTTGTGTGGTTATTTATGCACCCTGCAGCCCACGTCTGGTGATTAAGTATTTTGATAAGTAAACCTCTACCATGAATACTGACAGAGTGACGGTTTAATTATATCTAAGTGTGAACTGTTCTGCAGATATTGCTGTTTTATGGATAAATAACTGGCGGCTCTAGTACTTGAGGAATTTACTGCTCACTTGTAGATACTTAACCCTCTAGTCCCCAAAATGTTTAGCTCGTTGATTTCTGTTCATTAACTCTTGTCCTCCTAGGCTATTGGACTTGAAAAATACTTAGGTTATCAAATAATTCAATTTTGGATATCTTAAAAATGAAAAAAAAAATTGTTATTGGAAGTTCTGCAGTAAAAAACATACTAGTTAAAAACTCAATAAATAAAACACGCTAGCTGAGAAATTAATAAATACAACCTACTAGCAGAACTACTGGTACTAGCTCTAAACCCAGCAAAAAAACTCACTAGCTAAAAAATAAATAAATAAAACATACTAGCTAAAACTCAATAAATAAAGCACATTAGCTAAAACTCAATAAATAAAACGTACTAGCTGAAAACTCGATTCAGCCGATCCTCACATCATTTTCACATAATAAGTTTAAATGCTATTCGTACGGTTCGGAGGCCACACACATGTCATAAAACATACTAGCCAAAAACAAATAAAACACATTAGCTGAAAACTCAATAAATAAAACGTACTAGCTAAAAACTCATAAAATAAAACATACTAGCTAAAAAACAAATAAATAAAAGACACTAGGTACGGTTCGGATGTCATACACATGTGCGCAGTCTTCTACTGATTCGAACCTAACGTACTGCTACGTATTAATACGTATCTAAATGAAATGAAATGAAATGAATCGGGCTTTAGGCCACCTTTGTGCACATATAGGCTAAACTGGGCCAGGAGAACCTCCTGAGCATGGTGAGATGTTTGAGATGACACTGTCCTCCAGACGTAGGATTCGAAATTCGAGCCCTGGCGATCTGAGGCCGAGCACGCTACCTCTCGGTCACGGAGGCTCCCCACAATACTAACTTTCACACGTGGATGGGGAAGAAACAATTTTGTTTCTTTCAAACCGCCGAGACCGGGAACCGAACCCCGGACTCTGGCGTGAAAGGCAGCGGTGCTAACCACTACCCTAGGGCCCCCGCCCAATACGTATCTAATCCATGCAATCCGAATTGAGATACTCACGGTACGAATATCAAGCCAAATAGAGTGGTTCGGGGAGAGGGGTTCGGCAAAATTTTCTAGCATGTTAGAAAATTTCCTCACTCATTCCTTTTACACCTGTCTAACAGGAACTGAATTTCTACGAATCGCCTTCCCGAATCGATTCGGGGAAATTCGTTGAAATTGATTCGTACCATGCATGCGTATGGTGTGTGGCAGCTCGGGACTGATATGGGACGGTACGAGAGGTTTCGGGACATTTTCTAACATGTTAGAAAATTTTGCCGAACCGCCCGAATCATTTCATTCGGCTTGAGACTCGTACAGTGCGTATGTCAATTCTGATTGTACGGATAGGCATACGTATCAATGCGTATCAGTCCGTTGGGTTCGGATAAGTAGACGTCTACGCATGGGCCGTACTGTATGCATGACATCCAAACAGTACGAAGAACGTTTACGTATGAGGCGCATCAGCCGAATTGTAATCCGAAACATATGTACCAGCACCTCATGTACTGATTCGTATGCTGGGCATGCCGAATCAGCCGTACAGCTCATATGACATACGAAACTATACATACCATCCCGAACTGGGATACACACGAAGCGAACTGCGATACAGACGATCAGAATCGAGAAACATACCACCCGCACAATCCTCGTGATACAAACAATTCGTGGCCCTGATGGCCGCAAGGCTGTATAAAAAGATCGAAAACTTACGAATTCGTCACTCGGATCATCATCGAGTACATCCAGTTTATCTACACAAGAAAATATGCCTAAAAAAATGTATCAAAAGGGAAGAAGGCTACTCAGAAACGTATTCCACCTCCACCTGATGATGATTCTGAAGGGAGTGATATTGAAATTAGTCAGTCTAATCCAGCAAAAACGAAGAAGCAATATTCCAAGTCCAAGCATCCTACTGCTGCAGTTTCTGATGAGAATAAACCTGACGATGCCAGCTCAAGTCATTTCACCAGCAACATTCTTCCATCTTTAAAACCCAAGTATAAGACTTTTTTTGCCAGGCAAAGGGAATCCGAACTGGCCGAAGGGTACCAAGGCCAAGCTGTTTTATTCGACAAGACGCACCCAGATCTTTTTTCCGGGTGTGATTCTCTCCAGAATATCATTAAATGTATCTGGGTCCATTCTGGGGTAATTCTTGAAGCTGACAATATCTTTTTCCTCCAGTTCGTATAGCAAAGTCCTGTTGTGGCCCAGTTGGACTCTTTTTTTTCAACCAATCCTTCACTTTTTTCTTCTTTTTACTTGCACTCGTCTTTTCGCTTCTTCTTCTCTCTCTTTTTCATTCTTTTTTTCTTCTTCTTAAATTTCAAGGGCTGCTGCTGCACATAGAACTAGCCCCATGCCTGCTACAGTCATTTCGGTTTTCACTGGTCAACGTGTATGCCATTTTTCATAGTAATCAGAAAATGCGGTGAGGAATGGCTGATTCGGCGACTTTTATACACAAATGGCAACTTTTCGGATTGCTCAGGCTCCCTAACAGTACGTTTTGTACGGACGGTACTGGAGGGTACGCAATGTGGTTTGTATGATACGTAATGGATTCGTATCGAACGTATCGTCATTCGACTGATACGGCTCGTGTTCGGATTGCACGGTGACCTTGATCGTGGCGTGCGTATCGCCATGAATAATGTATAGTTCTTTCGGGCAACTGTGTACGGTTGGTACGTAAACATGGTAAAGGCATACGTGAGGTATGGCGAATTTATTCGTAAGGTTTGGCCCAGACGCCATGGATATGTAATGATATGTAATGATGCGGGAGTACTTTCGTAAGGTACGGCAGCAGTTCGGATGCCTGTCGGCAAGTACGTATCTCCAGCCCCGAACCGCCATGAATGGCTGATTCGTAGAGAAAATGTAAAATAATGCGTATGGTTTGGTATGGTTCGGGGATTTTTTCATTCGGATCGTGCGCCCCATTCGTTGAGATGCGGGGTTTGGTTAGCCAGCCCCATTACCGTTCCGTACCCCTCCGGACCGCCCCGCACCATACACATGGTATACGACTCAAATTCACCGAATTTTCCCGAATTAATTCGGATTCGGGAAGGCGATTCGTAGAGATTCGTCTCCTGCTAGATAGGGGTAGAAGATCCACATAATCGAATACGATGGAATAAAGAAAACATTCAGAACATATATAGGCCTGCAGGTGGTATGGTATCTAACAAACATCACTGAAGATATAGTCCAGTTGTCAAATGGCAATTTTTAACTCAAGCGTGTTTCGCGGTATGGACGATGTTTTATGATTGATTCTGGTTCTAAGGGATATCCTGAGCAGGAATCAGCCGGGTACCACTTTGGCACCCTTGGGCGGAATTTTTTAAGGGCAAAAACAAAATGGCCGCCAGATATTTCAAGGTCAAATATGATTTTTCAACAAATAAGCCAGGAACAAGTGTAATACCTCATTTTTATGTGATTTTGACTGGGCAATCCATTTCTTGTATTATTTTCAGGATTCAAGGTCAAAAGGTCAATTTCAAGGTCAAATAAGCAAAAATACCATTTTCACCAATTAAAGCTAGAAACATGTGTAATACCTCTTTTTTCATGGGATTTTGTCTGAAAAAATATATTTGTGGTATTATTTTGGTGATCCGAGGTCATCTTCAAGGTCAAAAGGTCATTTCCATAGTCGAAAACGAAATGGCCGCCAGATATTTCAAGGTCAAATATGATTCTTCAACAAATGAAGCTAGGAACAAGTGTAATACCGCATTGTCATGTGATTTTGACCAGACAATCCATTTCTTGCATTATTTTCATGACTCAAGGTCATCTTCAAGGTCAAAAAGTCAATCTCAAGGTCAACTAAGCAAAATTACTATTTTAACAAATGAAGCTAGGAACATGTGTAATACCTCTTGTTCATGCAGTTTTGCCTGGCCATTATATATCTGAAATTATTTTGATTATTCAAGGTCATCTTCAAGGTCAAAAGGTCAATTTCTAGGTGAAGTAAGAGAAAATATCATTTCTAACAAAAAAAGCTAGGAACGTGTGTCATTAAAAGTCGATTCCGAGATAAAAAGTACGATTTTTAACAAACATAAATAGCAAAAAGTGTAGTACGTCTTTTTACTGTAATTTTGACGAATAATCCATTTCTGCTACTATTTTGATGATTAAAGGTTATTTTCAAGGGCTGTGTGTCAATTTCAAGGTCAGGTATAACGTAGGCCTAAGCACAAAGATGATGTGACTTTATCTAGATAATCTAATTCTAGTAGGGTTTTACAGATTAAACATCATCAAAGTGAAATGATCAGACAACTAGAAGGCATCAAAGGGTGACGGAGAGGTGTCAAAGAGCGATGAAAAACATAACAGATCTATGGGGAGGTGCTAAAAGGCGACAGAGAGTCGGTAAAAGACAATGGGGAGGCATTAAAGGGTGTCAATGAGTCACTAAAAGGCGCCCAGAGGCGCTAAAGAGCGACTAAAAAGGGTTAAAAGAAAATGAGTAGTCATTAAAGATCAACGAGGAGGCATTGAAGGGCAATGAGGAGGCGTTGAGAGGCAACAAAAAGGCTTGAAGGGGCAAAAAGGGGCGTTAAAGAGTGAAGGGATGCATTAAAAGGTGGCGGGGTGGCATGAAAGGACTATGGAATGGTAACAAGGAAGCGTTAAATGACAGTGGAAGTATGTTAACGGGTGATGGGGAGGTGCTAAATGATGATGAATAGGTGTCTAAGGGCAATGAGAAGGCATCAAAGACTACTGAGAATCTCTAAAGGGCATTGGAAAAGCGTTAAATGGTGACGGAGAAACGTCAAAGAGCAACGGAAAAGCGTTAAAGGCCAAACAAGTGTTAAAAGTGATGTGGATGCAATAAAGTTTGATGGAGAGGCGCTGATAGGCGCTGCAGATACGTTAAATTGCGATATGAATGCACGTTAAAGGCGATGGTGAGGCGCTAAATGGTGATGGGAAAGTGTTAAATGGTGAGGGGAAGGCGGTACAGGGTGATCAGGAGTCGTTAAAGGGCGACCATGAAACGTTAAATGACGATGGAAAAGCGCTAAAGGGCAATGGGGAGGAGATAAAGTATGATGGATAGGCGTGTGAGGGTGGGGAGAAGGCGCTAAAGACAACATAGAGTTGCTAAAGGGCGACGGTGAAGCATTGAATGGTGACACAGATGTCCAACGGGCGATGGAAAAGTAATAAAGGTTGATGGATATGCAATAAAGGTCATGGTGAGACGCTAACACGCGCTGCAGATGCATGGAAGGGGTTAATGGGCAGTGAGGAGATGTTGAAGGGCAATGAGGAGGAGTTAAAGGACAACGAGGAGACGCTAAGAAGAGGCGCTTAAAATGGACGGGATGCGTTAAAAGGTGACGGGGTGGCATGAAAGGGCTATTGAACGGCGTTGGAGGGTGACCAGGAAGCATGAAATGAGAGCAAAAGTACGTTACCAGGTGATGGGTGGTGTTAAAGGGTGATGGATAGGTGTTTAAGGGTTATAAGAAGGCGTTAAAGTTGACGGAGAATCGCTAAAGGGCAACTGAGAAGAATTAAATGGTGACGGAGAGACGTCAGAGAGCGACGGAAAGTCGTTAAAGGCCCAAGGAAAAGGGTTAAAGGTTGATGGACATGTACTTAAGGTTGATGAAAATACGTTAAATGTTGCGTTAAATGGTGATGCTAAGAAGTTAAATGGCGATGGAAAGGTGGTAAATGGTGATGAAAGGGCGTTAAATGGCTATGGGAAGCCTGTAAAGGACGAGGAGGAGGCATTAAATTGCACAAAAAAGGCGTTAAAGGGCGACGGAAAAAATATGAAGGTCGACCCAAAAGCATTGAAGGGCAACGAGAGGCGGCAAGTGTGCCACAGAGACGGTAAATCGTGATGGGGAGGTGTCAAAAAGCCATAGAGCGGCGTTAAAAATCAAAGGAGAGGCGTTAAAACGCGACGGTAAGTGAAAGCGTAATGGAGAGGCGTTCAGGGCGAAGAAGAGGCATTACAGGGTGAAGGAAAGGCCTTCAATTGCAACAAAGAAGCGTTAAACTAAAAGAATGTTCAGCGCGAAGAAGAGGCGTAAAGGGCGACGGAAAGGCCTTCAATTGCAAAGAAGAGGCGTTGACCTAAAAAGCTACGAAGACACATTTTTGTCTCCTTTCAGCGCATCTGCATAGCCCCTTAATGCCTCTCTGTCGCCTTAAAACTCCCTCTGCCGCTCTGTAACGCCTCTTGTCACCCATTAACGCCTCCTCATTTCCCTTTAATATGTCTCCTCATTGCCCTTTAATGCCTTTTCATTGTACTTTGACGCCTTCTCATTTCCCTTAAATGCCTCCTCATCGATCGTTTAAGCTTTTCCTTCACTCTTTAACACCTCTTCGCTAATTGCCCCTCAACGCCTCTCGTCGATCTCTTCACCTTGAGCTTGTTTAATCAATATAACTCAACATAATTAGATTATCCAGTCAAAATCAAAACCAACACAAGGTATTATGCGTGCTCCAATTTTGAGCTTTTGACCTTGAAGATGGCTTTTTATCATCAAAATAGTTTCAGGAATAGACAGGAATAGACACCAAAAAGACATATTACACTTCTTCCTATTTTGATCCTTGAAGATCATATTTTTACATTTTTTATCTTGGAAATGACCTTTCGACCTTGAAGATCAGCTTGGATCAACAAAATAATACCACAAATGGATTTTTCAGACAAAGTCGCATTAACATAAATGGATGTTTCAGACAAAATCCCAAGAAAAAGAGGTAGTGCACAGGTTCCTAGCTTTATTTGTTAAAAATGGTAATTTTGCTTATTTGACCTTGAAATTGAGGTTTTGACCTTGAAGATGACCTTGAGTAATAAAAATAATACAAGAAACGGATTGCCCAGTCAAAATCACATAAAAATGAGGTATTACACTTGTTCCTGTCTTCATTTGTTGAAAAATCATATTTGACCTTGAAATATCGGCGGCCATTTTGTTTTCGACCTCGGAAATGACCTTTCGACCTTGAAGATGACCTTGGATCACCAAAATAATACCATAAATGGATTTTTGAGACAAAATCCCATGAAAAAGAGGTATTACACATATTCCTAGCATTATTGTTAAAACTGGTATTTTTGCTTATTTAACCTTGAAATGGACTTTTAACCTTGAAGATGACCTTGAGTCATAAAAATAATACAAGAAATGGATTGCCCAGTCAAAATCACATGAAAATGAGGTATTACACTTGTTCCTGGCTTCAATTGTTGAAAAAGCATTTGACCTTGAAATATCTGGCGGCCATTTTGTTTTTGCCCTTAAAAATTTCCGCCCAAGGGTGCTAAAGTGGCACCCGGCTGATTCCTGTTCAGGACATCCTATAGTATCAGAATCAATCATAAAACGTCGTCCATACCGCGAAACACGCTTTCGTCAAAATCTACTGGACTAATAAAGCGTATTTACCGGACAACAACAGAACATATATAACGAACATTGACGAACACCAACGGGTGCCGTCCGTTCCTCGTCCGTCTGGTTTATCAGGCCAGGTGTGACAGGGCCATTAGACCAAATTCACTACAGAATGCCAAATGTTAAAGAGATATAACTTTACACTGCGCATAATCAGAATGTGACAGAAGATTGGAGCACGTCGCACGATGTTGCACGTCATAACCGCCATAAGATGCTGTCCTGTACACAGCAGTTACTGCTTACTTTTCAAGTAAATGTTTAGTGTTCACTTTAACTCAGATTAATCGCCCCATCAAATGTGCAAGTATACAAATGATCAGAGCTGGAGAAAACACTAGGCCTGTTTATTTTTTAAGTCAATGATACTTTCTTTCATCTGAAGCTGATGTCAACCTCGTATTGATTTTCACCTACTTGCAGTTGTGTCTCGCTGACGCGATTCACAACTTCAAGTGGGTGGAAATACAAGAACGTCTCGCGAACCGATAACCCAGAAGGTGTGTGAGAGGATCAGACCCAACGAGTAGTGATCCGTGCAAACAAACAGTAAGACATGCTCAGAGCACTGTACCTGCCAGACTGACTGCCTGTCTGCCAACAAAAACACCCGGTAAAAGAGAAAGTCAGTCCAAGATTCTAGTTTTTAAATACCGAGGCACACGAAGACAGCTTCACCTGTCCAGGGAATTTCTAGCTTTCTCTAGCACAGTCTGCTGTATTCTCCAAAAATGATCGACTGCAGTAGACGAATATAATAATATCAAGGATCGGCGTTGAATACAAAACAAGAAACATCGGAATATTTTTTTTTAAACGAAAATGATGTGGTTTTCGAAAGAAAAGATCATTTGAAATAATTGATAAAAAAGTGAAAGTGCCAGCACTGGAGTTCAAGGGGTGTCCCATATGGATCTGCCGTGCCAAATACAGATCCAGACAAACAGGCGTGCGTGTCCATATGTCGACCCTGCCCAGCAAACAAGAGGTGCTTCGCCGATGCTGGCCCAATGCTGGTCCAACGTCGTAGACGGTGGACCAGCATTGGTACAGCATTGGCTGAATATCTCTTATAGACACTGTCTACTACGCCATAGTTCCGGATTTTGCCAGAGAGGCTGAACAGGTGCCTCTCTGGCAAAAACCGGAACTATGGCGTACCATACAGTGTCTGTAAGAGGTGTAAGGGTGCGTTCCAACCCCTTAGATATAGCCGTGGTGTGCTGATATAGACATTGTTTTATTCAGGAAAAAAATACTATTTTTGATAATAAAAATATTGTTTCTATGCCGGGAATGAATATAGGCCTACGTCTTCAGAATTTTGAAGTTTCAAAAAATATTTAAAGCAATATTTTTTTCATTTGAAAATGAAAATTGCATGTGCTGAATCTATTGCAATACTGTGTACTGGTATTATGGTTGTTATATTATTGATAAACATTTTCTTGTAATTATGCTTTGTTAATTAAGAAGATTGGAAAAAAAACAGTGTAAAATAATTAGAATCTGGTATTTCAATCTTAAAACCTTGCTATAAACATGATAAAGAGCATTTGGGGTTGGGCTGTCTGCCACTATTGAGAAAGGGCATGACAAGTTTTTTTTCACCAGTCATGATCATGAAATCAGGATCAATAAAGAAGAAAATAATGTAGACGCATATAAGTTATAATCCACAGCCAAAATAGATATCGGCAATTCTTGTACTGATAGTTATCGCTCTTGAAAATGTTGAAGATTCTTGGAAATACTTGTACAGTATTGGTAAATATGCGAAGCGTTATGAGGTGTGTATAAAGACTCTAGCATCATTAGAGTCTCAACACGTGCCACATTCGAGTAAACATACAAACAAACATGCTGCTTTAATGCTGGGTCATCGTCTAAAACGTTGTGCCAGGATTAAAATGATGCTAATTCAACACCTCATATTCCTCAGCAATCGCAGACGCTGGCCCAACATTAAAACAACACTGGATAAATGTTTTACATTTTTTGTATTGCCAGGCTGGGAGGGGGGGGGGGGGCTGGCGTGGGCGTCAGATCCCCCCCAACCCCCCACCCCCCGCGCGCGTCCATTTAGATCCCAGCTCCAGAGCCCAACATTAGACACGCACCATAGACACAGATGATCCCGGCACAGTTAACACCTCGCGCTGAATCAATACTGATTTAATGCTGAGCCAGCGTCGTAGACGCTGGACCAACATTAAATCAACATTGAGTAAGATCTTCGTATTTTCTGGAGATCTGGAGTACCGGATTTTTAAAATAGATGATCCGCGCAAATAGCAACTGATGTAGCACGTTGGAAGATGCGTTTATTTTTATATTTTATTTTAAATTTGAGAAAACAGTTTTGATTGGACTGCGTTTAAAATAAATTATTTCAGTGGATGATCCGTATGGATCTACATAGGGATCTGGGGACATCCCCCTAAAACTACAAATCTTCAGATCTTAACTTACTCTGATTTTCCATTAAACGCCTCTGACATTTTGTGAACAACGAGCGTCACAAGGACTATCTACCCTCCAAACAATCTCAAAGCATTTTGAAACCACGAGGCGAATTTTGTGTCAATTTATTGAATAGCGGCATAACATACAATCATTTCGTCATGGGCTTTCATTTCAGAGATTACGTTTTCATTCACCGTGAGATGTGAAATGCTGTAGCAATTCACATCTCAAGGTGAATGTAAAAGTGAGAAATATCTGCGTGTTGGTAGGGTAAATATGTGGGGACCCTATAATGATTTCTGATTCAAATTAAATGCAGTGGAGACATCTTATCAGTAACACTAGAAATCTCAATCTTATTTAAACGTTCTGTGATTTTCATTAGAAAAGTTTAAAATGGTCCTATCCTTGCCTTAACTCTGTTTCCATATTCATTAGAGAATCGGTCCAAGTTTTTCTAATACAAATCAGATAGGCTTGAGATAAGACGAATGTTGAGATTTACCTTGGCCTGCACCCCTTGTCCAGATGCCCCATATCACCATGTGGGAATCATTATCATTATTAGTCTTGTAACAGAACCACCACCGAGCTCAAGTGCCATAAGCAACAGATACCGCCACTATATACAGACACAGAACGCTGAACCAATGCTGGGTTAATGTTGGGCCAACGTTGCAAATGATGGCCAGTATTGAAGCATCATTCTGAGTTTGTGGAGCCTGTCTTTGATGGGTGTACACAAAGCGTCTAGACCGATGGCATCCCAGCAAACGTTCAACCAATGTTCGCTCGATGTTGGTTCGCCGTCTGCGACGCTGGACCAACATTGCGCCAACAATGGTTCAACGTTTCGTGATAACCCGACACACATAAGACTCAAACCCGATGCTGTTTCAGAGTTGATTCAGTGTCATGAACAGTGGGTCAGCCTTGATCCAGAATTGGCTCAATGTCTTTTGTTTGCTGGGGATGATGATCACTTTGCTAAAATTCGATGTAGAAACAATCGTGGCTTAATGTTGACCAAGCGTCACAGACGGTGGACCAACATTAAATTTATAAACATTGGCTGAACGTCAACGCGTATGTTCTCTTATGAGAGACAGTCTGAGGACAGGGGCTGTTACTCTACACAGAGCGTCTGTATTATAACCTCCTTGGTGTACCGATGATCTGATAATGGTGCTACTACACCGATATACTACACCGACACTTTTAGTACTGAAATTTTTAGACACAGATAAAGTGGATCTTTAGTATTTGAAAGCTGTGCTGGAAAACGGTCTTTTATCTAAGTAACAAATAAATTCGAGTAATTCTCACCCGTATAACAAAAACTTCAAGACAAAACCTCTTTTATACAGTAATTCGCCTCTTTAACATATAGTTAAAGAATCCGTTCGTAATATCGTTGACATTTGTCGTAACCAATTACGGATTGGTAATTATGAGAAAAACGGGGCCCTGTCAGAGTTAACTATGTCGCACAAATAATGCGTCATCGTCGCAGAATATGGAGATATATATATATATATATCAGGGTGATATGGTTCACAAAGACCCCCCTTTTCAATCCTTATCTCTTTAGATATGTATTTGTGTTACCAGAACCGGAAATATCTGATCTATTTCGTTGAGTAACGGAACAAACTGTCCACCAATGAAACTGTTGTAAATGAAATGAATCGGGCTTTAGGCCACCTTTGTGCACATATAGGCTAAACTGGGCCAGGAGAACCTCCTGAGGATGGTGAGATGATTGAGATGACACTGTCCTCCAGACACAGGATTCGAAATTCGCGCCCTGGCGGTCTGAGGCCGAGCACGCTACCTCTCGGTCACGGAGGCTCCCCACAATACTAACTTTCACACGTGGATGGGGAAGAAACAATTTTTGTTTCTTTCAAACCGCCGAGACCGGGAACCGAACCCCGGACTCTGGCGTGAAAGGCAGCGGTGCTAACCACTACCCTAGGGCCCCCGCCCATGAAACTGTTGTATTAAACCCTGCCCGCTTCAGCGTTTCCACTAACTTACTGCTGAAAACGCCACAGGCCGGTAGTTTTTGGCACATGTATACGGATTTCTGTCACGAATGACTCATTCCCTGCAGTGGTTACACACAGAAACGTTTTTGGTTGCAGCAAGAACTTTATCTATATAAAGTTCTTGGTTGCAGCATGTATGCAATTTAAAAAAGTATGCGATGGCCGTGAAATCTTTACAACCAAATTTCATTATTCCAGCAATTTGTACTAAAATTCTTTATTAGATGGCTGTATTTTTATAAAGTTATAAAACTATAATTGTAATTGGAAGCAAATTGATTTTTAATTCATTTCCAGAATCGCCCGCATAATATGGTAAGTGCATGAGAGGTTCGTCTTCTATTCGTTTTTTTATGTCGGATTAAATAGATGGGACACAGAGAAACGAGCAGTCTGCATTACAGTAACTAGTCGAGTGGATGACCAGACGCTTAGTTATTGAGCCATCTGGGAGCCCCACACCTGACTAAACCCCATCCTCCAATACACAGTATGGCTGTATGAGGAAGACCAGCAAACATAAGATATTGGCCCAATGTGTGCTTAATGTTGGCCCAGCATTGGGTCAACATCTGCTTGCTGTGTGTTCACAGTGGGCGGCTCTGATCTGTGGCATGTTTTGATTTACCAGCTGGAATTACAAGAAAGCTTCCCCTGGTCAGTGATGGCACGGTAATGTCTATTTCGCTCCAGTTTTATGACCTAAATATCCATTTCTTACTTACCAGAGAAACAACGCAATTTTTGAGACAATGTTGTGCCAGCGTCGTAACGGTGGGCCAACATTGATTCATCATTGGGACAATGTTTCATGTTTGCTTGGTGGTTAATGCTACACATGAAAACGCATATAATATTGTATACTACGCAAAAATGTTCAATATGACATAATAACACAGCGGTAGTCAAGCCAAATTTATCTCAAAAATGTATGAAAAAACAATTAAACACAGTAATTAAGTACTTAAGACACAGTAATTAAGGCACGCCATCAAATTGGATTAAACCTTTTTCTTCAAAGGGAGAATATGTGCAAACTATGTCGAAATATTGTGAGCCCCCCCCCCCCCAGGCAAACATGAGACATTGTACCAATATTGTCTTGATGTTGGCCCACCGTCTACGACACATTAAATCAACATTGGTTCAACGTCTCGTGTTTACTGGACCACTCTCTTTTTATTTATAATTTCAGGATAATATTTGAAAATTAGCTGAATATTGCAATTTGTTATTTCTTAATTTGTAACGAGATAATAAACCCAATTTTAATGGTAATGGGCACAAATTAAAAAATATGAGAAAAAAACTAAATACAGCATGTTTATTTAATTATATAGCTTTGATTTTTTAGCACTGCATGTGGTTAAAACCAGTATTGTGGTGGCTTTCATTTGCTGTGAGTATAATTAGGGAGTGGTGACTGGCACGAGCGCAGCACCGTTGATAAATATGTCACTGTGATTCAACCGTTTGTAAAAACTTCTCGATAATGAGATAATTATGGTGAAAAAAGTGTTCTGTATCAATAATAAAGGTACATTGACCCCAAATTTAGTGAAACCTTGTACAAACATCTATCTTCTATTTAACTTCCAGAACGACATTATGTTACGAGGTGATATACGGACACATTTTTTAACCCTTTAGGTTCAAATCGCCACCATAAATTGTGTCTAATCTTTTCACTTGCACATCAAATTAATGGTTCTCAGACATGAATTTGCGTATAATCTGCAATGCTTGAGAATATTAAACAAATATCAGCATTTTTCACCCACTTGAAGTTGTGAGCCGTGGTGGCGGCGCACAACTTCAAGTGGGTGGAAATGTAAATTATTTAGGTTGGTGCTGAAAGAGTTGGTCATGGATACTCAACAGCTCAATGTACTGGTTTAGCTGTGGATACTTTAAACATTTTCGTGGCGTGGTTAATATATGGTTAAGTAGCGACAAAAAATGTTCATAGTGCATTTTATCAGCAGAGGCCTCCGTCGTTTATCCGTGTATAGGCCTACATCTTCTAAACATGTCAAATGTCTACTGTGAGAAGGGGGGTGGCAAATGCCTCTTATTCTGTATCTATAGCTGCATCTTCAAGCCTGACCACGCATGATGAGCAAACGCTGTAGGCCATATTTGAAATGCTTACCATGATAATGGTTGAAAGGCTTCATTTCAGGTCTACGATGATATGAGAGGACAAACACAGTGGGCCTAGGCTATTTCAAAGGCCTATGTCATGTGGAAGTAAACACACTATCTATATATGACTTGCCAAGTGATGTTTTCAGGTATCGGTGGCCCTGATAATATTATAATCAAAGTGAAGGTCTCCAGATCAAAGCATAGCAAAATAATTGTGCACTTTGAGAAGAAACCACCAAATTTGGCAGACTTATAAAATATTTCATCAAAAACATTCCAATATTTGGATCCACTCAAAATTCACACCGGGCAGCCGCCATATTGAATTTCAAAATAGCGGCTTAAAAAAATTATACATTTCAAATATTTTTGTTTTGCCTCCTCGAGACACCCAATTTTAGTGTCTTGAAGTACAAACTTGAGGCCAAGGAGTTGAATGATTCCACTATAAAATTCCCTTGACGCCTCCATCTTAGATTTCAAGATGGCTTCTTCTAAAAATCTAGTAAATGATATTTTATTTTTGCTCTAATTATACGCTTGATTATAATGTCTATATGTCCAAATAATTCACTTTGAGGTCATTTAATAAGTGAATAGTTTTATTTTGACATTTCGCAAAAAAAATGTTATATATCAGTAGTATATATTAGGTGTATATTTATACATACATGTACGCTTAGAGACAGAAGTCATAAGCGATATATATCATGTTATTTCAACATACACTGTTCTGTAATCGGTCACTATCACAGAAAAAAGTACTGCGCATTTGGGATTAGCATATATCATTACTACATTTTTGCACCCACAAGAGATACGTTTATATCAGGACTTAGTAGCTTGAGGAAGTGTTTTCCATCATTTTCAAAACACCACCAGTGACATGGTGGTGGGATGGTACCGTGTGGAACATCGCGTTGTCCCAAACAGTGTCCTCTATGGTAAGTAGCTCAATCCAATTGCTATTCCAGGGCATCTTTGCCAGTTTTATCTCAGAATATGTGCAGGTGTGGTCATGCAGGAGTACCACAAATCTCTCGAGGGTTGCGTAAAAATCATCAACGGTGCAGAAGATGCCAGGTCCAGGTATGCTTTAGTCACTTTTAAGGAAGTGTTCCACGCTGCTATTTTTCCCTCGTCCCGCTAAGGTTGATGCCGTGTCCTGTGATTGCATGAACAAAAATTTATTCACAGTTCTTCTGAGCTCATTTACTAACTCATACATTTCCTTGGTGATCCTCAGACGTAGATGGTGATGACTGACACGCCTTGTCTTTAATACCTGCTCCTCTAGCACAATTGAAAGTAGGCCTAATGTCAACAGCAGTTATGGCAAATATTTTGCTTGGAATTTCTCTGGAGGTAAACCATTCAAAATGTGAGATGATTTAAACACTTATAATATTACGTACAGCTCTTACTAGCATCACTTGTTAGCATCACTAGCATCACAAATCATATTCGCATGCCTCAATATAGCCCGATCACTGACAGTGTACAAGCTGGATGTATCTTCCTTTCTTGTGCTCCTGTAAGGACAACCTCAATAATGAGCGTTCTCTTGAGTCGGATTATGTAGAGTCAAGTACAACTCCTAGCTGTTCCATTCTTTATATGTACAGGTTATTGAGGTACTCAATCTTGAATAGAGGAGCCTCTTCAACTGTTTCGTATATGGATACTATAATTTGATCCAGGACTACTGAATAATTAAAATCCACTGTGTACTGATTTTCACAAACTGCCTTTTGTGTTGGCCTCACATTATTGTGTAGGGATGTGAAAAAGTTCTTGTAGTACTTGGAATTTATTGCCCAGTATTCAGTTGAGATAAAAAGTGGTATCATCAAGGAACATCTGAGTGAATGTTAGACCTACTATCCTTGGTGAGTAGTTAAGTATTATCGTTGGAAACAGAAGCACACATTTTTATAGAGTTGTCTAAACGAGGTGACAGAGATGTAGTTCTCATCGGGTTGTGTACTGTGGACAGAGCTCTCATCATTATGATTTTTTCTTGTGTTGTTTCCAGCTTAGTAGTTATATTTTGAAATACAGGACATCTTCTTGTCACTTGGCTAGGTGGGCTGTCAGAGTGGTAAAAAATTCCTTGGCCTTCGTCCATTGGATGTTATTTAACGTCCAGTGACAGCTTGTATTTTATAAAGGAAGCTGGCTGATTATTTTTGAGCACGCAACCTCTCGGTCACGGAAGATCCCCACAATATTGAATCTTTACGAGTGAGCGGGGAAGAAAAACTTTGTTTCTTTAAAACTTGAATGCCAGAGTGCGGTTCGTACCCGCGATCTCCGACACTCCAAGCAGACAGCTTTAACCACTTCACCAGGGCCTCAGCCTATGTTAATCACAATAACATGTGATAAAGCACATTTGAGCGACATAGATATCTAAGCTTTACCGGTGCTTATCACAAGAATGAAAATTAAACCAGCAATACTGCACTATTTTTATATGGTTTGAACATCATCAATTGACGTCACAACGATGTGCCCTGTACTTGTTGATGTCAACAACACAACAAACCCACCAAACACTCTATGCCTAGACACTTGTCCGTAGCAGTGATGTTTATTGTAGAACAGTGCTAATGTTTTCTGCTGATCCAGTTTAGCCTAAGTGTGCTGCAAATATGCAGAAAGCTCAATCAATTCATTTGTTCATTCATCCATCTTTCACCACTACAGTTGGATATAGGAAAGCAAAAATTGTAATACTCTTATAAAATTAAACTGATAAAAGTGCACTAATTATGCTAATTATAGCAAAAATATTAGCAAATTATTATGTGAATCAAAATATCGCTTTAAATATGTACATCTCGAGGTCACAGTCAAATTTATAGCTAACATAAATCTAAAACGATTGATAATTGGAAACTTGTTGGGCCCTCATTTTGATATAAAAAATGGCGGCCATCTGGAGTGAATTAAGTGGCTCCTAATCTCAGGAGGTAGTCAATGTAATATTATATCATTGTGCCAAATGTAGTACAATTAGAGATCACACTTAATTATCTAGCTGGTGTAAAACTAAAACGATTGACAATTGCAATTTTTAGGGTAGCCATTTTGAAATCCAATATAATCTAATTATACCAAAACTATTAGAAAATTATTATGTGAATCAAAATATCAGCAGAGTCAATCACTTCCTCGACCTAAAATCTGTAGCCTACATCTCGAGTCTCGAGGTCAAAATCAAATTTATAGCTAATATAAAACTAAAAAGATAGATAATTGCAAAATTTTCGGACCCCCATTTTAAAATTTAAAATGGCGGCCACCTGGTGTAAATTTTAAGTGGCTCCAAATCGAAAAAGATGGTCAATAGAATAATATATCATTGTGCTTGGTTTGGTGCTTTCTTTACGAAACGCACAATCCTCCTAAAAAGCTTACTATGCCGCTGCACTAATAACATGTAGGCCTAAATAATGTGTACGAAAAACTGTGTCTTCGTGTGTCTGTCTGTTTGTTTGTCCATGTCAAACGCAGTATTAAAAGCCTACCATTAGAGAGCGTGATGGGCAACGCTATCATTTTGAAAACTGTTACATTTTTGTCGTGCGTCGCGCCGGTTTTGGTATTCGAGTTGGTCGTCGCGTGCATAATCCCGCTGTGTTCTGCACTGTGTGGCTCGCGGGATATTCCGCCGTTAAATCACACATAGCAGCAAACTAAAAGCAATCTCTTCTGTGTTTCACCACAGGGTTTGTTTATACCGAGTGCGTCATTCCTCCAGAAAATGAGGGTGGATGTTGGTGTAGTGGTTAGCGCTACCGCCTGTCAGGACGTAGCTCGTTGTTCTTTCTCCGCTCGCAGTATTCAAAGAAGCAAAATATTTCTTCTTCGTTTAGTCGTAATATATAATATAAACAATATTCAATATTATGGAGAACCTTCGTGATCGAGAGGTAGCGCGCTTGGTCTCAGCAAGACTTTTCATATGGTGAATAATTCCATGGCAACATTCTTTCATGCGTTCTTTCACCTTGTTCCGAGGAGAAAATGAATGCAAAATAACCATCTCAAGAATAATTTTAATATTTGAACATTTACCACATAGGCCTAATAATGATAAGTGACCAATTTCTGCAGCATTTCATTTGCTGTGAAAGTGGATTGAAAACATATCATACGGTCCCAGGATGACGAGGGTGATATAAATCTCTAAACAACAACCGCATTTAAAACAGAAGTGAAACAGTAGTACATCACTATCAGACAGTTTTATACCGCGAAAAACTACACGACCGCTTTAGAACCCACGTCCTCGTAAGTGCTCATTTATATCACTGATATGCCAGTAAAGTTAGTTTAATGTTGGGTCAGCGTCGCAGACGGTGGACCTACATTAAACAAACATTGAAAAAACGTCATTGCTGGGACGCTGGGGGTAAAATGACGCCTATTGAGTGCGTCACATTATGACGTCACACCGTGACCTCACTCTATATCGCCGGCTGACCTTTGTGTCGCGTGCGTCAATGCATAAATCTATGGTCATGTAACTGTACCGTGCTTATATTACTGATAATGATATCACTATCACTTACAATATAGAGAGAGCCCGCGTTATCAATGAAGATAGGATGCATTGGCCCAACATTGGCCCAGCGTTCGCTCACATAACATGGCAAAATAGCTGAATTGTCATTCGTACAAAATAACTCTAGTAAATGAAATGAATCGGGCTTTAGGCCACCTTTGTGCACATATAGGCTAAACTGGGCCAGGAGAACATCCTGAGGATGGTAAATAACTCTAGTGCTTCCTAATAATAATTAGAATTATCTTCTTATGGCCTACCCAAACTATAAAATGTAATTATTATAAAACTGTACGGTGCATTTTATAGCTAATCATATACTCCACTACATAACACACAAAAACAAATATTCGATAAGATCTATCATCCTATTTAGTAAAGATGCACAATATTAGGTTTCGTTTATATCAAGCCTACTATGTGCAGTCACATAATAATGCACTACTATACACTTGAAGTGGCATTATGTAATTTTTTGATCCCTTACAACCCCCTCTTCGTGGTACCATAATATGGGAAAATATCACTCGTCTGGAAATGTAGAATTGCGGGTTATTTTACAGTGTGGAATAGAGAAAGGTTCTACAAACAAAATAAATGAAATGAATGGGGTTTTAGTCCACCTTTGTGCACACATAGGCTAAAATGGGCCAGGGGAACATCCTGAGGATCGCGAGATGAATGAGATGACATTGTCTTCCTGACACATGATATTCGAGATATTGATATTCGAGCACTGGCGATTTGAGGCCGAGCACGCTACCTCTCGGTCACGGATGCACCCCACAATATTGAATCTTTACGAGTGAGAGATGACGAAACATTTTGCTTCTTTGAAACTTGAAGGCTAGAGTGGGGTTTGAACCCGTGATCTTCGATTTTCCAAGCACAAATGTTTCTTAATGTCCGATTCATGCGTTAATTCGTTCTTAGATTATAGAGCTAGATCCAGCCTTTCGTCAGACTTATTGTAATCTTACAAATAACATATGATTCTTTCTGATTACGTATCGTGCCATACCTTAGCTTATATGGGCCTACTCATAATGTTATGACGTAATAAGACCACTCCTTGCATCATCGTCCTATATATAAACATTGTATAGATATGATATATAGGATCGTCACCCAACGCTTCACTTATGCTCGGATCTTTCCCCTGTTCTAAATATATCTTTATCTTTATATATATCGAGCATTGGCATATCGTTAACCTATACTGCCGTGGAAAGGCAGCAGCAGTATACAACTGGTTACTTGTCAACTAAAAGTTTACTGTGCATAGACACGTACGGGTTGAATAAATGCATGTGGACCTAATATAACGATTTAATTGTTCAAAAAGACGCTTTGGGCGCCGAAACTGCTTTGCAAAGCCAAAAGGCGATATCTGCTTATTGTAAACTAAGCAGATACTGATTTTTGGCTTTACACGTCAGAATAGTATAGCCTGTTTTTTATTTTCTTTCTGTTGTCGTTTGTAGCTGAGTAGATACTGATCATAATAGTGGATCTGTATCTGTATATTACGTGGCAGTACGCACTATTGTGCTATCGCGCCACGGGAGTAGCTTAGCAAGGCCTGTTATCATTCATGATATCATTCATGGCCTTATATATGTGCCAAGTACTCCATGTTGCGGATTTTTTGAGGTCTCGCCGGATGGAAACTGCGCCTACGTCCATTGAGGTTCTTTTACGTCCAACTCAAAGTCAGTCAGACGAGCCATCTGATTTACGTGGTTCTCTGAGCCCCACGAGTGTATACAGCACCGGGTCACCCATCCAATTATGAACCGGGCGCGACGTTGCTTAACTTCAGTGATCGAGCACAAACCGTTGAGCGAACGCCGTATTCCGTAGACTACAGTGTGGAATAGAGAAAGGTTCTACAAAGTAAATAAATGAAATGAATGGGGTTTTAGTCCACCTTTGTGCACATATAGGCTAAACTGGGCCAGGAGAACATCCTGAGGATCGCGAGATGAATGAGATGACATTGTACTCCGGATGACAAAACGTCGCCTTGGATGTGAAAGGGTGTATCTGCCACTTTGTGAAGTGGCAGATACACCCTTTCGTATCCAAGAGGACGAGTTATGGGAAATATTTTTTGTCATCAACGAAAATTCTTTTCGATTAGTCAGTGTATGTTATAGTGAAGGATTTTTCAATGCCATTTCCTTAGTAATCGACGTTTTTGTGAGCAAAGTAGTTTATTTCAAACGATAATAAAAGCCTAATTTTTAATTGCCAATTACTAATGGTGGTTACGAGATTACAAAGCAACATTCCAATTATTATAGGGTATGTATTTCGAGTAAAAGTGTTAGAATATTGTAAAATGTGTTAGAATATTGTGAATAAAATGTGTTCGAAAATTGTACTATTTTTAGTTGTTATCTATTGTTATCTTATGCAAACTTCAAATACCGTTATATTTCAGTATTTTTCAGTCTGCCAATTAGCAGTAATGTATTGCTACAAAGCATGTGAGAGTTTATCCACGATATTTTTTTACAAGAATGACAAGTTGACGTAGGTTGCGAAAGAAAACCCATTTCCTTCAGAACAAGAAACTGAGTCAGCAGACAAGTCCGTAAGTGGGTAGCTCTTGATCCAGTATCCCAGATCAGGATCAGTATCTGTGCTGTAATGAGCGTCATACAATGTGCTGGTCCAATGCCGGCTCACCGCTACAGAAGGTGGGCCGGCATCGGGTCTGCGTTGCGCCTCACCTTCTATCAGTTGGTGTAGAGTGTCTGTAAGTATCAGAGTATGGACTAGTGTTAAGTCGTCCACTTGTATATGGAAGGGTTAAAGCGTGTAAATGTGACTGGTTACCCCCCCCCCCCCCCCCACAATGGAACCCCTGCAGTAATACCAAAGAGGTTATATGGATAACCTCCTTGGCATTACAAAACATTCCTCGAGCTCAGTGCCTATTCTACCTTGATTTTGTGGCTATTGACATGGCAGTCGTGATGACAGTGTCCATTGACACGACCGTCTTGATTACGGTGGTTGTTGACCTGACATCCTGAATCACAGTGGCTATTGACCTGACCGTCTTGATTTCAGGGGCTATTGACATGTCAGCCTGAATCACAGTGGCTATTGACATGACAGTCTTGTGTTCAGTGGCTATTGACATGATCGCATTGATTTCAGTGGCTATTGACATGTCAGCCTTAGTCACAGTGGCTATTGACATGACCATGTGGCTATTGACATGCCAGCCTTAGTCACAGTGGCTATTGACATGACCATGTGGCTATTGACATGCCAGCCTTAGTCACAGTGGCTATTGACATGACCATGTGGCTATTGACATGTCAGCCTTAGTCAGAGTGGCCATTGACATGATAATCATCATCACAGTGACTATTGACATGTCAGTCATTGCAGCGGCTACCATGTATAATACAATGTATTACGTATTTCTGATACTACTGACATGACGGTCTTGGTTACAGTGGTTATTGTCTTGAATAGACAATTGACAAGACAGTTTTGATGGCAGTGGCTGCTGATATCAAGATAAATATTTTTATCTGTCTAATCAGACATCCGTTTCGCGACAATCTGACACATCACATTATGGTAAGAGAAGAGAAGAACACAAGACGCACGTTGTTTACAAAAACCGCCCACGCAATGGCCAACCTCAGACCAGTAGACAATTGTATGTATACATATTTTTTGTGACATATGGATATACATTTTAGAGGTGCAATAGAAAAAATAAACAAATAAATATAAGCAAAAGCACTAAACATTTTAATCTTGTTATCACACGTCATGTTTAGAGACAGCTAATCAGAAAACTAAATTCTGAAAAAAAGGAATGATAATAAGAGAATAGCAAGTAAATATTTAGAAAATTCCGAACAATATTCATATATATACATATGCACACATGCTTGATATTGTATACACATGTATGATACTGTAAAATATGTCTTATATGTCTTATACATATGGGTGAGGCTTGTAGCTGTCTTCTGCAACATGAGGATCGCGAGATGAATGAGATGACATTGTCCTCCGGATGACAAAACGTCGCCTTGGATGTGAAAGGGTGTATCTGCCACTTTGTGAAGTGGCAGATACACCCTTTCGTATCCAAGAGGACGAGTTATGGGAAATAGTTTTATTGTCATCAACGAAAATTCTTTTCGATTAGTCAGTGTATGTTATAGTGAAGGATTTCTCAATGCTATTTCCTTAGTAATCGACGTTTTTGTGAGCAAAGTAGTTTAATTAAAACGATAAAGAAATCTTATTTTTTAATTGCCAATTACTTATGGTGGTTACGAGATTACAAAGCAACATTCCAATTATTATAGGGTATGCATTTCGAGTAAATAGTGTTAGAATATTGTAAAATGTGTGAGAATATTGTGAATAAAATGTGTTCGAAAATTGTACTATTTTTAGTTGTGAGCTATTGTTATCTTATGTAAATATTGCAAACTTCAAATACCATTATAATTCAGTATTTTTCAGTCTGCCAATTAGCAGTAATGTATTGCTACAAAGCATGTGAGAGTTTATCCACGATATGTTTTTACAAGAATGACAAGTTGACGTAGGTTGCGAAAGAAAACCCATTTCCTTCAGAACAAGAAACTGAGTCAGCAGACAAGTCCGTAAGTGGGTAGCTCTTGATCCAGTATCCCAGATCAGGATCAGTATCTGTGCTGTAATGAGCGTCATACAATGTGCTGGTCCAATGCCGGCCCACCGCTACAGAAGGTGGGCCGGCATCGGGTCTGCGTTGCGCCTCACCTTCTATCAGTTGGTGTAGAATGTCTGTAAGTATCAGAGTATGGACTAGTGGTAAGTCGTCCACTTGTATATGGAAGGGTTAGAGCGTGTAAATGTGACTGGTTGGATAACCTCCTTGGCATTACATAACATTCCTCGAGCTCAGTGTCTATTCTGCCTTGATTTTGTGGCTATTGACATGGCAGTCGTGATGACCCCACAATGCAACCCCTGCAGTAACCAAAGAGGTTATATGGATAACCTCCTTGGCATTACATAACATTCCTGGAGCTCAGTGTCTATTCTGCCTTGATTTTGTGGCTATTGACATGGCAGTCGTGATGACCCCACAATGCAACCCCTGCAGTAACCAAAGAGGTTATATGGATAACCTCCTTGGCATTACATAACATTCCTGGAGCTCAGTGTCTATTCTGCCTTGATTTTGTGTCCATTGACACGACCTTCTTGATTACGGTGGTTGTTGACCTGACATCCTGAATCACAGTGGCTATTGACCTGACCGTCTTGATTTCAGGGGCTATTGACATGTCAGCCTAAATCACAGTGGCTATTGACATGACAGTCTTGTGTTCAGTGGCTATTGACAAGATCGTATTGATTTCAGTGGCTATTGACATATCAGCCTTAGTCACAGTGGCTATTGACATGACCATGTGGCTATTGACATGTCAGCCTTAGTCACAATGGCTAATGACATGACCATGTGGCTATTGACATGTCAGCCTTAGTCACAGTGGCTATTGACATGACCATGTGGCTATTGACATGTCAGTCTTAGTCAGAGTGGCCATTGACATGATAATCATCATCACAGTGACTATTGACATGTCAGTCATTGCAGCGGCTACCATGCATAATACAATGTATTACGTATTTCTGATACTACTGACATGACGGTCTTGGTTACAGTGGTTATTGTCTTGAATTGACAATTGACAAGACAGTTTTGATGGCAGTGGCTGCTGATATCAAGATAAATATATTTATCTGTCCAATCAGACATCCGTTTCGCGACGGTCTGACACATCACATGATGGTAAGAGAAGAGAAGAACACAAGACGCACGTTGTTTACAAAAACCGCCCACGCGATGGCCACCCTCAGACTAGTAGTCAATTGTATGTATAAATATTTTTTGTGACATATCGATATACATTTTAGAGGTGCAATAGAAAAATAAACAAATAAATATAAGCAAAAGCACTAAGCATTTTAATATTGTTATCACACGTCATGTTTAAAGACAGCTAATCAGAAAACTAAATTCTGAAAAATATCTATAAACTTAACAAGGAATGGTAATAAGAGAATAGCAAGTAAATATTTAGAAAATTCCGAACAATATTTATATATATATACATATGCACACATGCTTGATACTGTATACACATGTATGATACTGTAAAATATGTCTGTCTTATACATATAGGTGAGGCTTGTAGCTGTCTTCTGCAACATATAAGAACCGCGGTTTAAATCCATCCCGCAACAATTGAAATTAAAGAATTATCCACTTGAAGCAGGTGGTAATTTTATTATATTACAACTTAAAATTGTCAGTTCGGAAAACTGTTTCAAGCGTTTTATAAATGCTTAAATAAATATTGAATAGCATTTATCAAATCTGCAAGTACATAACTGAAGCAAAACACCGATTACGATCTATATCAGGTCATTTTTTTCGCGGCGTATTTTTTCGACAGTGTCAATATGACATGTTGTGTCTTTGAGATCACGTTAATGGCTGTTTTGCCACAATATCGTCCCACTTTAACCCTGTTATCTCAGACAACTTATTAGCAAATTATTTTTTTACCCAAACTGCGTTTTCTTAAGAATAATAGGCCTATGTGTACATAATACGAAGACTCTGGATAAAACGGTTCAAAATATACTGCGAATCAAATATAATAACGTAACCGCGCTATACTGTCACTTGCATTAGTAAGTCAAATCACATAGCGGTTACAATATTATATTTGATTGACCCAAGTTTATCTGAGTCACAATCTAAGTCTAAAATAAACTGGGAAACTGAGGGTTAATGCAAAAAAATCCCCAGCAGGTGTATTTTAAATGCGACGGCGGCGGACAGCCACAGAAGACTATATCGATAGGGCGGGGGGAGGGGGCACAATATGCTCTCAGTCCGAGGGTTAAAACGGATATTACAGAACAAATTTACAATAATTTATTGAACACACAGATTGCAAACAGTCCCCTCTTATTTCTACCCACTTGAAGTAGGCTATATTGTCCCGCATCCTTGAGGCACTGCTTCAAGTTGGAGAAAATGATTTAAATTTGTTTAAATTCGATATACACACAAGACCAGATTGTCTAAAACACGTCAGACTTACCTTAAAAAAAACTGTAAATACTAAACAAAAACAATTTAGCATCCAGTTAATTGGCAGCTCAACTGAATGATTAAAAAACAAAACAAAATGGCGGACATGAATCACGTGATGCCGTGATTAGCCACGTGATCCGCAGCACACCGTTATGAGTCGACTGGCTTGACTTGTGAGATATAGGGGAACATGTGGGTGGAGGGGGAAGAACCGGGGAATGAACAATATATTTGAGGTAGGACTTTGGCCTGTCATTTTAGAAGTTAGGTGTCTTTTCAGATGACTTAGTGGTAAACTAAATACCGGACAGAAACAAACACGTGCCCGGTCCGCCTTTAGATCAAATCAAGTTCAAATTGTCAGCCTTGAGAGATATTGGTACAATAATTTTTTTGTTGTTGTTGGACTGTTATTTCAATTGTGAAATTAAAATACGCCATAAATTCTACGCTCTCTCCTGCAATAATAAGTCGACGAGTCAGCCACTGTGTGTTAAGCGAGTTAAGTTGAGGTTTACAAACACATGTAAATACATTGCAGCAATCGGATAAAGCACAATTTCAACTAAAGATATAATAAGGTAACTAAAATAACTGTTAAAAAGACAAGGTATTCCCCCCCCCCTATGACATAATCACATTTACCAACTAAATATTTGTTAACGTTTTCTAATATCTTCTAATAATTTTTTTTATTAGTTTATGATCTAGTTTGTATTTTATTCACACATGATTTATATGTTTTTATATTGAATATAACCACCAGAAAGCAGATTATCCAATGTGCCACTTAGAGGAGTACCTCTGATTCCCGGTGTAGGCCAAGTATATTGTGTTAATATAAATATAAGACACAGCCCTACTTCTATTTTACACCCCAGACTTGGCAATTAATATATTTCCTTTTTCAGTCACCAAGATTTGAGTTAACTACCTTCGTTTGAATCTCTCTAGCACTTTGCATCGCAATTTAGACAATTTAGGAATAGAAAATTCCTCATAATCCTTCTTTTTGAGAGGTCGATCTAAAACTAGTGCAATTGCGGCACCTAAAAATAAACGTCGTTTGTTAGAGTATGCTCAATCAATCAATCAATCAATCAATCAATCAATCAATCAATCAATCAATCAATCAATCAATCAATCAATCAATCAATCAATCAATCAATCAATCAATCAATCAATCAATCAATCAATCAATCAATCAATCAATCAATCAATCAATCAATCAATCAATCAATCAATCAATCAATCAATCAATCAATCAATCAATCAATCAATCAATCAATCAATCAATCAATCAATCAATCAATTAATCATTCAATCGATCGATCGATCGATCAATCAATCAATCAATCAATCAATCAATCAATCAATCAATCAATCAATCAATCAATCAATCAATCAATCAATCAATCAATCAATCAATCAATCAATCAATCAATCAATCAATCAATCAATCAATCAATCAATCAATCAATCAATCAATCAATCAATCAATCAATCAATCAATCAATCAATCAATTAATCAATTAATCAATCAATCAATCAATCAATCAATCAATCAATCAATCAATCAATCAATCAATTAATCAATCAATCAATCAATCAATCAATCAATCAATCAATCATACACACACTTCCCATACAACATAAGATCAGACGGGCTGTTCTGAGAATAATCAAACATGGGTGGAAGGGGCCGTAATAGCCACAAAAAGCCTAAATAAAACAAATTATACACGTAGCATATTCAGCTCGTGATATGATCGAATGACGGACACTTAGTGTCACAGTTGATATTTATAGGCAATTGGATCTGTTGAGTTTTCGTTTGAATAATTCATCACCATCAAGGACACAACAATGCAATCGCTTTGAAGTGAATATTACGATTCCCGAAATTGGATATAATTTCCATTCTGTGTACCTTTGAAACTAATCTAAAGCACATCTCAATAATTTAAACAGGTAAATGAAGTAAAATATCTATAATACCGACAAAATGATTTGTACGTAATTATGATGTTGCTTATTAAATAAGCAACAAGGGCGAACAAATATCATTCAAAGCAATTAGGGCATAAACGGAAATGAAACATAATTTAGAACCTTTCAGAACACAAAGGGTTACACCGTGAGCAGGTGAGGCACGTACTTGGTCTATTTCACGGTCTTGCATAACGTATACTTCTGTACCGAGATACCACATTCTCCACCTGCGACAAACGCCACCACGTGATCACAAATAGAACTATTATAAACAGCTAGTCCCACCCATTCATCCATCAATTAAATTATCATTAGTTAATGTGATCATTCGCCCATTACGACCTTTACAGCAAACACAAGACAATGGTCGCTGGTTTAACTCTTTAAGCCCTCACGATGCATTAAAGCATCATTTTGCATCCCCGAAAACAGATTTCATTTTCCTACAGCTAAGGGTTTTAGAACGAAAATTTCCATGAAACTGGTTTACCAATACATGGCAATTTTCTTGAATTTTTCACCCACTTCAAGTCATCTTCATCCACTACAAGTCGAGAATTGCGGCAGCAATTCGCGGCTTGTAATGGTAAACTCAGGCTTGAAAGGGTTAACCTCAGTGCGGAAAGCGATTTTAGACGTCAGAATCTGATGTCTAAGGTCCATCCCCGCACTGAAATAGTGGAATACGTATTCAAATGAAGCGGAAAGAGATAACTAAGACATTAATGATGATTTTAAATTTAAAAAAACCTTCTGATCTCCATGATTTGGGCGGGGGCCCTAGGGTAGTGGTTAGCACCGCTGCCTTTCACGCTGGAGTTCGGGGTTCGGTTCCCGGTCTCGGCGGTTTGAAAGAAACAAAAATGTTTCTTCCCCATCCACGTGTGATACTCAGTATTGTGGGTAGCTTCCGTGACCGAGAGGTATCGTGCTCGGTCTCAGACCGTCAGGGCTCGAATTTCGAATCCTGTGTCTGGAGGACAGTGTCATCTCACTCATCTCACTATCTTAAGGAGGTTCTCCTGGCCCAGTTTAGCCTATATGTGCACAAAGGTGGCCTAAAGCCCGATTTATTTCATTTCTCCATGATTTATACAAAAACATTTCAGCATTGTAAGGATTAATGAAGGCTGACCGACTACGTTGTTGGACCAGTACTAAGCCAACATTGGCCATTGTCTTCTATGCTGGTTGTTATAGTCGTCACCGCAACATCAGATCTGCACACCTGTAAATATCATAGTCAGGAGACTAACGCACACTCATCTGAAAATTATCACATGTTTTAGTATAAAATCTGGGTTAATATGTTTTGAGGGAGCCAAAAAATTTAACTCGTTATGGCCGTTCTTGTGATTAAAAGAAAGCTAATTGGAGGATTTTCATTGGACCAGACACTGTGATTTCCTGGAGGGGATGGGAGGCGGGCGGGTTCAGACTTTACTAATAACCACACCAAGCGTACACGTTGATCCCGCCCCTCTCTGACCACTAGCATACGAATCTCAAGCTCTGTGTCTAGAGGGGAGTGTCATCATTTTCATCTTATCATTCTCAGGATTTTCTTATGGGCCAGTTTAGCCTATGGGCTTATATGTGCACATTTATGTTGAAGCTGAAGAGTATGTTCTGTCGGACATTTGAATATTCGAATTTACAATAAGAAAACATGACACTAACAGCTCTGCAAAAAAAGTAGGCTTACAACAACCAAAAGGTCATATAATAGTGGTAGCCTGGCTTTGAGCGACCCGATGACGGCCTTGGCATGGCAAATTTATTATAATTATGTCGATTGAAAAAAGAAAACATAGAATATTGCGGTCAACCGCCACGTATAGGATAAAGCCCAAGGAGCTCTACATTCTTATATTAGCTGTGAAAAATGTAATACACACGGCACGCTTTAACCCTTTAACCGCCAAATTATTCAATCTGAATTTTCACCCACTTGAAGTTGTGTCTCGCTGACGCGATCCACAACTTCAAGTGAGTGAAAATTATTCAGATTTGACAAAATGGGAGTCAACTGTTTTCATGTATTGTTGATTGATGTCATATTTTATCTATAACATGTTTAAAAGGTGGTAATTAATGTGCTAATAAAAAATGAAAACCCGAATATATGCGACACCGGAGGTTAAAGGGTTAGGTATTGGATTAGAGTTTTATCATGGATTTTGTCAATAGTTTGAAACTTGAGTTGTTAACGTATTTGCCATCTTTATAATATATAAAACAAATTTTGTTAAAAAGAGAGATTAATGTTTTTTTTATCTCCGTATCTCTACGTATGATTAATATCAATAAATATATTGCTGTGAAATAAAAAGCAACTGGGGTAGGTTTATTCATTTTCAAAAAACGCTAAAAAGTTTTGTCTGCACTAAAATCGTGAAATAGCAGACATTTTCCATGCCCAATATGGATGGAAATAGGGATAATTAAACAAAGATGGCGTCAAAGGGAGATAAATGGGTTCGTACGGAGGACTAGATCCGGTGAATGCTGCGCAGGTCTTAAAGACCGGAAGTGACCAGCAGGGGAACACGTGACTTTCTGAGGAGATTCCGGGCATGCCGGTGCTGTATGCAGGTGAAGGTGAACCAACACTCTCTGTCTGATCACTCTGATGATGAATTAAAATGGAAAATGTGTCTTTATTTTCAAATTCAGCAACACATTTATAATATATTATGTTCTGTGAAGGCAAACAACAGAAACTGCTCATTTAAAAAGCAAACATTCAATGTTATTGTTTTATGCTAATGTCATTATTTGTGTTAGATGCATTCGAACAAAAGTATTTTGTCTGATACTGACAGTGACCTATTGTCATTATTATGAAGCTCCAATGCATCGTCTAAGAACATATTTTAAAGAAGATATATGTATAGAGAGATATTTATTTGCGTGTATTTCGCTGTAGAGTGCCGGGCTGATCACCACAACGAGAAGAACGGCCACAACGGCGGTTTTTGATTCACGGCAGCTGATTAACAATAATTAGTGATCCAATTTAACATTTCACTAACTTGAACTTGTGTCTCGCTACCGCGACCCACAAGTTCGAGTGAATGAAAATTACCCATATTTGTTTAATTTGAGACCATCTATTTCCAGATCTTGATGATGTGTAATCACACATTTCATAACTGTGATTTAAACTGTTATTGAAACTGAATAAAAACGACCACAGTCGCGACGTGTAATGTTTTAATCACATTATCGTCTTATGTTATTTTTATGTAGGCCTATTCGTAATATTAATTAATATTAATATTAATAATTGGTATATTCAGATATGTGCACTGCGCTAATTGTTTTAAAAGTCCATCCCTACAATTTGCTACTTGATACCTTCAGGCCATAAATAGATTGAACAGAGTTTAATAACCTGAGTATAACAATAACTGAGGCCGAATCCCTACAAAGTGACCGGAAGCTGACAAGTACTAATTTGGGAGACATGACTAGAGGACGGATATGAAGGGCGTGGTGCTGGCGTGGTGTACCTGTGTGATTACACCGCATCCCAGCTAACACAAAACATTTGTATAACTGTAGCATTTGTACAATGTTGGACCAACGTCGAAAACGTTGGGCCGACGCTGTACAAATGTTATACAAATGTTTTGTGTTTTCTAGGATGCCAGCACTGTGTAGGCTATTGGCACCACCACAACCAACACGATCATGGTGAAACAAATGGCGTTTTAATGTTGGGTCAGTGTCGTAGACGATGGACGGTGCAAAACGTGCCGAGGAAAATGGAGGCAGTTGGTCTAAAACTCACTGCTGTAACATAAACGGACGCGCACGTTTTCCGAAATCAAGAGCAGCGCAAAGCAAAACACATTAAATACATTTTGTAGGCGGAATGGAAGCATATCAAATATTGAGGATTGAAGCATTCTGTAGATTTCACATGGGGATTCTGAACAGTGAGGAAATATCCATCCCCCCCCCCCCGTAAAATGACGTCATGATCTAGATTTTTCCTAGCGCATGCACTCACGCGCAAAGCGCAAAAAAATGGATGCGCACTGCGCTTGACGTGCGCATTACGCCCGCGTCATGTGTGTTTTGTCAATGGGAAATGTATTAATTGCAAAATCTCCGCTCCTGTGCGCGTCCGCACGAAAAAAACGTGAGCAGTGTGTTTTCTGCTTTATACTTTTTTCGCCTTAGTTCGCAAAAGCGATTTCTTGGTAGCCGCACAAGTTCGCGATAATGCGATTTTTATACATTAATGACTTCAAAATAAGAATAACCCTTTAGTCTCCACGGTTTATACAAATTATTTCAGCGCTTTAGGGGCTAACACCAGAATATTCCAGCCATGTGGTAGAATCATCCAGTACTCGTGCGTCATTTCGTTATTATTTATATTCGTGTCGACTGTACATCACTGGCGTGCAAAGCTGCTCACCCCGTACAACGCTGACATATTTTTTTGTAAATCATGGAGACCAAAGGATTTTTTCTATTCGAAATCATCATAAATGTCTTAATTAGCTGTTTCTGATTCATTTAAATATCTATCTTATGGGTCCACGGTTTAAAACAAATATTGTCTAAAGACGTCAGACTATTGGCTCTCCCTATTGGCCTAGATACAGTAGACAATGTCGCATAATTAAAGGACACGTCAGTCAACTTTTTATATCACTTGCTTTCAAATTACTCCGCGTACTCTGGTGGTGAGACAAGTGACCTCATTAAATGATCCACAACCAAATTATAACAGGTACAATTATATGATGTATGGAGATGTATCGACTTGTTTTATTAAATGTATAACTTTAAATTCATATTAAATGTATAACTAGATGGAATAACACAGACGGGAGTATTTTTTTAAATTTCAACATGAAATAGGGAATCCATTCTGTTGAAAAAAATTTTGAGTCAATTTAGAAACGCAATGAAAATCTACAAAGCATTGTTCTCAAAATCATTGATCGCTTTTTCATTCCTTGATTTATCAACGTTATATTTCCGTGTCTTGCAATAACTCCATGTCTTATATTTTGGACAATTATTTTCATCCCGAAATTGCACATTTGCACTACTCCAGCTTTCAACAATTTATTCTCCGCACCACCCCCCCCCCCCCCCCCCGATGGGACGTGGCTTTATAATGAGGAGTCCCCATAACTTGGGAGCCCGCCAGTAACACATAAAGCATCTCGCCTCGTTGACTCTCCACTCGGCCAAACAATCCCCGTTTTTTGCCTGGGGATTTTTTGTCGTGCCGACCTGAGTGGTTCCCTTCAATCTCTCGCGGGGACGGGCGTACCTTCAGGTGTCATCTCCCGCCTACCAAACACAACACAGCCACCCAGTGATGAGCGAATGCTGGGCCAGCATAAGCCCATCACTGGATGGATGTTTCTTGTTTTGCTGGGAGGCTGTCGCATCTGGAGTCTTGAGGAACAAAAAAAAATTGCGCCATTTTGGACCCGTGTTGCATTGAGTTTCCAATATTACTTTTAGCTCATCATTTCCAAGGTCGACATTTATTATTGTTTCTGTTAATCATAATAGTTGGCTTCTAGGGTGACTAGTTGGGTAACGCATATAAATAGTAACATAGCGATGCCCTAGACAGCAAAAGGTTAAAATATCCAGCTGTTTGTTTAGTATTTGGCTGGTCCATGCACAGCACAGCATGAAGGTTATACTACAGAACATCACATTCAATTCTCGTAAAGGTGGTAAAGGGATATGAAACTGCCAAGCATTACCAATAGTACAAATACTATTGTATAATCAATACCGTGTTGATTCCTTTATGCATTGAGTCACATTAACCTTTTCACTACCATACATGACGGAAATTTCCGTCGTCATTCGTCAATGAACGTAACCATAAAATGACACAAATTTTCGTCAAATATATACTGCATTTATGTATTTTTCGTCATTTGAAGCTGGAAATTGCGTTAGCAATTTCAGCTTCAAATGACGAAAAATAGAACTCCTACACCAGTATATCTGGATCCTGGCATGCACCCCGGCCTGGAAGTCAAAGGGTTAAAACAAAACCATCACCAAATAAGGTGTGCTGATTTAATAATAATTTTACTTTCAGATCAATGAAATCTTTTTAAGAGATATAAGTTATTGCAGTTTGCCTGGGTCGGTATTCTCGTATATGTTACGATAAATCGTAGGCTTCAGATTGGTCGAGATGGCCATATTGACCAATCCAAAACCTACGATGCATCGTAATTTGTACGAGAATACGGGCTCTGGGTCACAATGAGCGCAGCACCAACGAATTTTGGATCATTACATGCGGGCTTCTCAAGACAGGCAGAATTCTACGTACGTCCCAGGAAAACTCCTCGTGTCGGACCTCAGTGTTGACTTACGGTCGCCTTGGGAACATCCTCAGAGTTAAATACGATGCTTGTATTTCTTTTCATTCATTTTGTTTTGTTTCGTTTATTACAACCTTACAAGGTCAAGTTGAGACACATTTAAGAAGATTATGTGATTTTTTTCCAACTATGGATGTAGCGTTTTATTGGGGCGTTCGTAGTTCCAAGACCTTGTTACCACCTTAGTAACGGGAAGCGAAATTTTTTTTCTTTTGACCACCATGAGAAGGCCGCACAAAATTGTCCTGAAATCGTTGGAACGGCTTACACACGGGTCGTTGTGACCAGGCTTTTACAGGATAGACTACATAGCTCAATTATAGCATTATTATTCCTACGGTGATCTTCAGCATGCCGTAATGATTTATCAAGATATTGTTAATTCGGGCCACTTTTTTTTAGCTTACAATTAAGTTTCTTTTCAACGGTTGCGCGTTACTAGTGGGCCTAGAGAACCTTTGTTATATATGCATAAGAGTAAAGGATTAAAATGCGACGTTTCTGAAGACACTACCTCTATTGAATTGCGCTTGGAGTTCATTTCTCTATTTAGTGTAGTTGAGGACTGAAGGTGTATACAGAACAATATTACATGTGATTATGTTATTTTTCTGATGGGGGGTGGGGCAGTGCAAAACTAAAACATACAACTAATCACCTTGGTTTGACGTATGTGTTTGAAAATAATCAGGATGCAAATATGAACCGGGAGTAAATCATATATTAGCAGCTAAGCAACAGCTGCTTTGAAAAAAGTGACCCAGTGCAAATTAACTTTCCACATCCTACACAGCACCACAGTCAAAAGTGTGAATAAAACACCGTTTAAAATTTATATCAAGAAAAAATTATATTTAAATCACACCAGCTATAAAAAGTAATATCACTTCACAAACATTTACCATCTGAATAGCATCAATATTAAAAGCAAAACACACCAAACAAATTAACAAATAAATATAATACAGCAATACTACATTTAGATTTGACATATTCCACATTGATCTAATAAAAAAAAATCATGATAATTTATGTTAAATTAATAAGGAGAAAACAAAATATATTTCGCAGGTCTCTAGGCTGTGACATGTGGGGTTCGATCTGGTTCATGTCCAGTAAATAAGTAGCATTGACCCAATGTTGGTATAATGTTGTGCCAGCGTCGTAGATTTACCAGCAGTGGGCGAATGTTTCGTGTTTGTCAGGTATTCAGCAAACACAAAAACATTTGTATAACATTTGTACAACGTCGGCCCAACGTCTTCGACGTCGGTCCAACACTGTACAAATGTTATACAAATGTTTTCTGTTTGCTTGTCATGGGCTGCGGGCGGGACTATGAACTGATGGATGGCAGTGTGTTGTCAAAATGGCCACTGCCGGATATTGCCAGGAGAGTGTGGGATTTGGTGGTTGGGGAATCCAGTCATTCTTCCCGCCGCTAAATAACGTCCATATCAGTTTTACAGGACCAGCTCGTGGCCAGGCGAAATTGCCATTTTTGCAGATTCAGTTCGTGCCGAAAAGTCTGAGGTGACAGCAGCCTCTCCTTTGCACGACATAGTTAATTAATCTCCCTCCCGGCCATCACAAAACGTATTGCAGATTGTAATGATTGCGCTGGGTTCCCTATTATATTATATGATCACCCCACATACACTGTAGAAATGAGAAGGTTGAATAAGACTATGTGTTTTATCGCCGTTTTATTGTGTTTGTACCCATGGCAAAGGAGTTAAACCTGATAAATCAGCCGGTAATACCATGTATACTATCTTATTGAGCCAGCAATCATACACTGAGAAAACACCTCTAACCAGCGGGAGTAATATGTCAGCTACGCAGTATATCAACCCACATGCTGAAACAACGTTGAGTTAATGTCGGGCTAGCATCACAGACGATGGGCCAACAGTAAATCAGAATTTGTGTTGATCAACGACATTTCAGCTTCAAAACCTGTGGTTTTATGTGCTAATAAAAAACAATTTGAATAATTATGTCATCCATGTTTTTTCTGTGTTGGACGAGCTTCGCAGACGTTGGTTGGGTTGGTTATTACATACATGTTAAATTACTATAATGTTATTAAAACCCTTACAGCGCGGGGATCGACATTAGACGTCAGAACGTCAGATTCTGAGTCTAATGTTGACCCCCGCACCGTAAAAGTAAAATATGTGTAATGGCCGTAGAACCATAACATATATTGGTATTCAAACGAAGCGGAACAAACTAACCGAAACATCTATGAATACATATGCTATGGTCTACGGCCAATATAACCCTTTCAGTGTTGGAATCGACATTAGTCGTCAGATTCTGACGTGTGAAGTCGGTCCGAGAACTGAAAGGGTTAAAATAAGTCATACGTTAAAAAACTAGATTAGATCATTTGTAATTTACATTGATCTGCATCTCCACCTCTTCGTCACCAGGGTCGATATATTCTTAACCCTTTAACCGCCAAATTATTCAATTTAAATTTTCACCCACTTGAAATTGTGTCTCGCTGACGCGATCCACAACTTCAAGTGAGTGAAAATTATTCAGATTTGACAAAATGGAGGTCAACTCTTTTCAAATCTTGCTGGTTGATGTCACGTTTTATTTTTAACATATTTAAAAAGGGGTACTTAATGTGCTGATAAAAATAAAAACCCGAAGATATGTGACACCGGCGGTTAAAGGGGTTAAAGCGACCGATGCAGATCTTAGCCACGTGATTGGTCTCGACCAATCACGTACCTAACAACTACACCAATCACATAATTAGGAATATCGGCCTTGCATACGCCCGTCACATCCATTCGTCCAACTCTTCAATCTTAGAAATGATCGATTCTCACAGAGAGGGCAGCGTGACCCAGCTGCCCGACAAACACGAGGCGTTCAACCAATGTTGGTTTAATGTTGGCCCACCGTGGGAGACGCTGGATCAGAATTAATCTGGTACAGGCTGCACGCCTGGTCTTTGTTAAGATAAGTTTTATATCAAGTCGCACAGTCGAGTAAAAAATATAACATCAGCTCTAATGAGCCAGTACAAGCGACATGTAAAATAAACAATAAAGACAACAACTAAAAGTGGCAGGTTGGCTGGCAGGAAGTTAACATGAAATGTAAAAAAAGTGATTAAGGATTATATAGAAAAACACTTCTAATGTAAATGAGAATATAAATTGTGTTGTTGTTTGTGGGCACGCTGACATGAAATGGTGTGAACCCTCTTAACACGAGAACCAATGTTGTTTTAATGTTGAGCCAGTGTCTCAGACGCTGGTCCAACATTAAAACAACATAAGTTCAGCGTCCCGTTTATTATTGATCCACATATAGTCTGTCCGACGGTGGAGGATGGACCAAAATGAAAGTTAGCTTTTCGGTATCCAGTCAGTCAATTTTCAAGCAAAATTTTCACGAAATTTTGTAACCATTATTATCTAGTCATTTTTTCACGAAATTCTCAGGATCGATGCCAAATGACTGGAAAATAGGGTTTACAAAATTTCATGAAAATCGCTTGAGAATTGACTGACTGGATAGCAAAAAGCTAACTTTCATTTTGGACCATCCTGCACCGTCGGACAGACTTTAGTACATTTTGCTGGTGAATAACCTTAATTACTTTAATAGATAGGTAAAAATAAATAACTGTAAACAGAGCATTAATCCCTGGTGATGCCGGGATAAGACTGCGATCAATTCTTCATTAGAAGTCTCGTTATTCGGGATGGCCGTCTGCTACAGGGATCTGAGTCCTATATCCAGGCCAATGCTCACTGACACGTGATCAGGCCGACAGAAAAATACACGTTTCCAGCTATCCGACCGACTTTATTTCACTAGCGACCTTTGAGCTGAGCATGCGGGCATGTAACTGAAATGCTACTGATTCAAAAAACATAATCGATCTGATTACTCGACCGTCCAAAGAAAAGTCCCACGATTTTGTACGCGTTAGATCTGTGGCTGAAACCTGTTTCAGGCACTGGGGCTAATACAATCAATGATTATATCAGTGTATTGAGCCAACAGTATAGACAGGCCGTGATAAAGATGTGAAGGAGCGCGCAGCGCGTGGCCCTGCGCTAAATTAACGTCGATATACACTGGTTTCAACCTTAACCCGAGGAGCTCATTAACCACGTGATGGCTTAGACACATTGATAATGGAGAAACAAGAATATTTCTCTGAAAACCCATGCATGCATGACTAGTGAGGCAGTCAGATGTTCTACCAAAGCGCCACGTCCCCCTCTCTGTGATATGATTATGTAGGCATATTATGTATTTTATTGTCCCCAACACCAACAGATCAGATCAGCTCAGCTGTGGCATGAGATACCGGGTTTAAATTGCGGTCGATCAGGGTTTCTATCATTGAAACCCGATCATTGCATATATAGTACTCCAAACTGTTGAAATGTCCGGGGTGTGTGGTGATGTATATAGGCCTACACTAAAAAGATATTCGAACAAACTTTTGTCGCGATAGTGCAATAATGTGTTGAGAGCAATATATATTTTTTTATTTGGGTTCAATGGTGGGCCATCGTCTGCATTAGAACACTAATATTTTTCTGGGATGTCCATCTGGTGTGAAAATGGAACAACTTGCCCCATGAAATATTTACACGTGCGTTAGTCTCAATATATACAACACATTAAATCAATGCTGGTTCGATGAACCAACTTTGTTTCAATGTATTTTGTTTGATACACTGCCTACGATATGGCTTCGTCAGAATCACCCAATTAGTAGTGTTTTTTCTCTATTTCCTAAACCTACACATACTATTTTTATCCGTGAAATGTTATTCGTACGGACGCAGTAAGATATTACTTCTTTTAATGTTTGCCATGAGACAATATTGGTCATTATCTGCATAATGTGTTACTTTAGCATTCGTTTAATCAAACACATGGCTGTGAGCCACCCAGCCTTGGCAACATATGGTTGAAATGTCTCGTAACAAAGTAATTAAAACTGGTCGCCAATGGTGATTAATTTGGCAAAAAGAAGATCTGAGAAAGAGATTGTCTCCGGCATTTTAGAAGGCGCAATCTCTCTTCTGCCTCCACGAACAAAGATAACCATCCGCCCTAGAAACGGTGTCAATGTCTTTTCTTGTTGCCAGGGTAACGAGGAGGTTGGCACGCAACCCGAGCCTACAAAACAGCAACTCTGTGAGCGCGGAATAGCTCTAGATAGTTTATGCGTACCCCTCTGAGAAATAGGGTTCTTTAACGCTTTCAGCGCGGGACCGACATTAGACGTCTTTTGACGTCAGATTCTGACGTCTCAAGTTGATTCTCATACTGGAAGAGTAAAATGTTTTTAATGGCTGTAGACCCATATCATAGGTATTCAAATAAAGCGGAAACAGCTAACTAAGACATTTATGATGATTTCAAATTGACAAGACCTTTGGTCTCCATTGTTTTTAAAAAAACATTTCAGCGTTGTAAGGGTTAAACTTTTCAAGCCTAAATGTCATTTTCATCCACTACAAGCCGCGAATTGCTGTCGCAATTCTCGTCTTGCAGTGGATAAAATGACTTGTAGTAGGTGGCAAATGAAAAAAAATATATTGTTTTTATTAAACTGTTCCATGAACCTTTTCGTTCTAAATCCCATAGGTTTTAGAAAATTAGGACATTTTTCAGGGATGCAAAATGATGCTTTAATGCATCGTGAGGGTTTAAAGGGTTAAATTAATACAGGTGTTAGTATGGAGTACTAGAGAAAGATTCCACGTACATCACACCACACAGGAAATAACATTGTGGTGGATCCTTTAATGTAGCTACCAGTAAACACAAAACATTTGTATAACATTTGTACAATGTTGGACCAACGTCGAAGACGTTGGGCCGACGTTGTATGAATGTTATGCAAATGTTTTGTGGTTGCTGGGCTGTGGACAAACAGTACTCTGAAACCGTGCAAGAGAAGGCTTCCAATGGGAAGTAATCGACTGAAACATTGGGTGATTTTCTCTAAATTAAAATGAATGTTTCTCCTCACACACTCTAATCCAGTCGAATGAGAAAGCTGATAAGGGTCAGCCTAAGATTTCAACCACAAACTAACTGTGGAAACGCTAATCATTTTGTTGTTTATTTGTGACAAAAAATGTGTGTTTCTTGGAGATTTCACATCCAAAAACAGGTTATTTAATGTGCTAAGCCTTTAAGCGCTCAGAACAACTCTATTTGTTTTAATCCGTTTTAGTATCCGATCAAATCACTGTTATCGACAACGAAATGTATTTTTAGACAGCAAGATTGGATTTGCAAATGCTTGGTCTGCAAATTCAGTTAACGAGACACAGCTTCAAGTGGGTGAAAATTAAACCCGGGGATCGACTTTAGTCGTCAAAATCTGACGTCTGTAGACGTCAGATTATAAAGACTAAGGTCGATCCCGGCTCTGTAAGTGTGAAAATATTTATAGTGGCCGTAAACCCAGAACATAGGTATTCAAATGAATCAGAAAGAGCTGACTAAGACATTTCTGATGATTTCAAATTGAAAAAAACACCTTTGGTCTCCATGGTTTTTAAAAAAATAATCAGCGTTAAGGGTTAAGCGTAAGGGTTAAATTATTTAAGTGTAGTGGTTTAAGGGTTAATGAAATAAATAAGAGCTATTATAATCGTGATCGAGGCTGAATGCGGTGAAATGGTTTCTGAATATTTTTTTGTATCAGTGAAGAAGGAGGAGGGAGGAGTGGCTTGAAGGATATAAATACAAATGTCTAAAGTGGAAATGACGGGGAAATTATGAAAAAGTAAGATATAGAAGAGAGGAAGAAATCATAAAAATGACAAATAATAAAGAAAATGAATGAATGCAGAGGAGGAAGAGGAAGAAGACAGAAAAAGGGAGAGAAGCAAATGCGGGTGAGAAAAATGGGGATGGCTGATTAGAAAGTACATGTAGGTAATGAAGTGTGGGTAAGTAAGAAATGAATCAGAGAGAAAGAACGGAAGAAAGATAAAATGGGGAATAAGGGAATGCTAGAGGGGTTTATTACGTAAGTGACTAATGAGTTAAGCAGACAAGGGTAGAAAGGGCGGATACAAGGGGAGGAATGAAAAGAATCATTTATGAAGGAAAGAACACAAGAAAAAGACTGATAAAGGAAAGATGAAAGAAAAACAGAAAGAAGGAGTTAAAAAAGAATAAGGGAAGATAAGATAAGAAAGAATGAAGAATAAAGGGAAGAAGAAAGGAAGGAATTATTAAGGACGAAAGTAAAGAAGGAAAAGTGGGTCTTCCAGCTGCACTGTATATTGTGCTAATATATGCTCAAGAATATACGCGGAACGTTGTATTTTTTGGGAAAATTCTAGATTTTATGGCGTGTGAGCATATAAAGAACCTCTCTAATCACTGGGATTAGCGTCTCACAATAGACTTCTTGCTTTTTCGGACCTTTCCTGAAACGCTATGTCGTCCCCAAGCTACCAACTGAATAACTTTTTTTGTATATATTTTTAATTTGTATGAAAGTATATATGAATAATTTTGGTACTTTTTTATACGAATAAAGTTAATATTATTATAATTACCATATATGGCAGCCCCCATGAGAGCGATACATGTGTGTAAATAGAGGTTTCCTGACACATTTGAGTGTATATAAGACGTGTTTTTTGTTTTTTTCTTGTGTCGAATAAATTAAGTTTAAGTCGAACCATTTTTCATAATCATTTGGGTAAACACTCGACGGTTGAATACCGCAAATTACAGTTGGCATGATGATCAAATTCTGGATGGTCGGGTAAAACAAATCACGGATAATATTAGTTTAAACATTCTAAGAATAATGAAGAATCATCCTGGTTAAAAGCGGAGTAAATTATTTGAAGGTCAGATATTCGCATAAAATCACTGTATAAACACGTATCGCAATAACTACACCATGGCCATATGTGAAAAGTAGTGCGGTGAACAGGGAACAATAACGATATAACATGTAAAGAAATCAATATCCAATTTATTTGTCATTTCTGTTTTTGCATGAAGTCGTCCTCTTGGGGTTGAAGGGAGATATCTGACCCTTTAATGAAAAAATGGTATTTACGTCACAAGGTACCACATGACAAATATATAAAACGTTCACCGATGCTGTATTGATTCAATGTGTCATTCATTCATTTATTCATTCATTCATTCATTCACTCATTCATTCATTCATTCATTCATTCATTCATTCATTCATTCATTCATTCATTCATTCATTCATTTATTCATTCATTCATTCATTCTTTCATCCATTCATTCATTCATTCATTCATTCATTCATTCATTCATTCATTTATTCATTCATTCATTCATTCATTTATTTATTTATTTATTTATTCATGCATTCTTTCATTTATCCACTCATTCATTTATTCACTCATTTATTCACTCATTTATTTATTCATTTATTCATTTATTCATTTATTTATTTATTCAACGTTCACCGATGCTGTTTTGATTCAATGTGTCATTCATTCATTCATTCATTCATTCATTCATTCATTCATTCATTCATTCATTCATTCATTCATTCATTCATTCATTCATTCATTCATTCATTCATTCATTCATTCATTAATTCATTCATTCATTCATTCATTCATTTATTTATTTATTTATTTATCCATTAATTTATTCATTCATTCATTCATTCATTCATTCATTCATTCATTCATTCATTCATTCATTCATTCATTCATTCATTCATTTATTCATTCATTCATTCATTCATTCATTATTTCATTTATTCATTCATTCATTCATTTATTCATTTATCATTCATTCATTCATTCATTCAGTCATTTATTCATTCATTCATTCATTCATTCATTCATTCATTCATTCATTCATTCATTCATTCATCCATTCATTCATTCATTCATTCATTCATTCATTCATTCATTCATTCATTCATTCTTTCCATAATTTGTTTATTCTTTCCTTATCATTCATTCATTCATTCATTCATTCATTCATTTATTCATTTATTCATTCATTCATTCATTCATTCATTCATTCATTCATTCATTCATTCATTCATTCATTCATTATTTCATTCATTCATTCATTCATTCATTCATTCATTCATTCATTTATTCATTTTCCATTCATTCATCCATTCAATCAGAGTAAATGAGTGAGTGAGTGAGTGAGTGAGTGAGTGAGTGAGTGAGTGAGTGAGTGAGTGAGTGAGTGAGTGAGTGAGTGAGTGAGTGAGTGAGTGAGTGAGTGAGTGAGTGAGTGAGTGAGTGAGTGAGTGAGTGAGTGAGTGAGTGGATAAAATAACGAAAGAAGGATTAAATGAATACAGGAATGATTGGTTAAAGTAACATAATGACTAAATCAATGAATGAATGAATGTATGAATGATTTTTATGAAAGAAATTTCGGTTGTCTCAGAGTCTGTATTGTGTATTATGTATTTATTAGAGTGTGTATCGTGTATTCTAAATATGAGAGTGTGTGTATTGTGTATTTTCTATGTATTAGACTGTATATTGTGTAGGCTCTGGGTACCAGAGTGTGTATTATGTAATGGCTAGATGTGAGGATGTTTTTTGTTCTTACACGGCTCAGTGTGTGTTCCTCCCTCCTAAATCACCCGTCACACCGGGATCCGCGTCTCAATCAATACCTCCCACAACTCCGACACGAACAGCCATCTTCCCTGGTGCTGGATACTATGGTACGGACTGAACACCACTGGATACTGTGTGGATACTGTTTATGAAGAAACAATATCCAGTACATTGGATACAGTTTGAAAACTGTTTATGAAGAAACAATATCCAGTATATTTTTTCTACACAAGATACAAGTTTTTTCGTGAACAAATAGTATATCCCATACATAAATGAAATGGTTTCGAATAAGAAAATCATAATTTGACAAATACAAAAAAATGCGAAAACATTGTACGTTTTTTCATTGGTATACTCTTGACCAGATGTGGTCTAATCAGAGACACCCTGGCTAGTTTTATTTTAATTCATTGTAATCTTCATCTACTACAAGCCGCGAATTGCTGTCGCAATTCTCAACTTGTAGTGGAAAAAGATGACTTGAAGTGGATAAAAAAAATCAAAGAAAACACCTTTAATTGTAGGAAAATTAAATCTGTTTTCAGGGATATAAAATGATGCTTTGATGCAGCATGTGGGCTTAAAGGTTAATAAATTTTAAATAGCTTGCGACCTCAATGGTAATGAAAATATCCTGATATTAACCCTTTGCCTTCTAATTTTGAAACCACTTGAGGTTGTAGATCGCGGTAGCGAGACACAATCTCAAATGGGTGAGAATTTAAATAAATTAACTTAGAAGGATAAGGGCTAATATATGCTGAAGACGAATACATTAAATAAAATTTTAACGTTTCTAACATATTATTTTAATTTTGTTATTTTATGCAAATAAATATATATGTTGTTTTCACTTGGCGCTTTTAAAGGCTCAGTTTTGTGTTGCATCCAATGTGTGGTAACACAGTATGAAGACGTCAAAATAATGTATTTTTTATGTACTGAATACACAAATCAGAGGTGTACAACTGTAATTCAAGTGATGTATAACTGTAACTGAAATGATCAGCTCTCAGATTCCATATTTAAACGTAGACGTTTTATTTTCTAACCCAACTAAAGTTTTGTCTCGGTAACACGATGCAGATATGGAAGTGGGTGAAAATATAGATGTTTCGTCAAATCGGGGGGGGGGGGGAGGGGGGGGGCATTTATTTACAACTTGTTAGCCGAGTATACATTCCCTCTTCAAATTGTGCTATCCAAAGTCCTAATAAAATGATTAACCCTTTAACCGCCGGTTCGGATTATGTTCATTTTTAAATTTTGTATTAGCACAATAAATACCAGCTTTTGGACATGTTAGAGATAGAACATGACATCAATCAGCAAAATTGCAAAATCATTGACCTCCATTTTTTATCAAATCCGATTAATTTTCACTCACTTGAAGTTGTGGATCGCGTCAGCGAGACACAACTTCAAGTGGGTGAAATTCAAAATAAATAATTTCGCGGTTAGCTGGCGAAGGCGAGCACAGTCGTGATTTACGTTTGAAGGTTTTATATAAACTGCATGCTGGGTCTATCTGAACAAATACATTATTTAATTTGATACCAGAATGGTCCTTGTTGTCTGTTCCCCGTCGAGTGGCGGTCATTGCCATCGCGACAGGGAGCCGCATAGTTGTATTAGGATCTAGAATTACCACTGCATAATTCACACATCTAATGATCAGACCGTGTTGGTCATTTACAGTAATTCTGTGTCACTGCCATGAGCACAACCAGGTACGCACATTCTGACCTTTTATCTGATATACTTCACCTGGGTATTTTTATAAGACCAGATCATTTTTCTTCTACTAGAGGTGATAATTGCGTGAGCAATTCTCACCTCTAGGAGATGAAAACTGAAAAGAAATACCTTAGCATCCAGAGGATTAATAAAATACATAGTTTCTTAGTATCAAGGGAGTTAATAGAATACACAAAGCAGCATTGAAAGGTGAGATCAGGTGATACATGCTGGCAGTGGTGGTCTAATTTTCAAGGAAACGAATCTGTTGATCATTTGTAAATTAGTAGATAGTGTTGGTCTCTGGGAGGCTGCTTGACATTTCTGGTCATATACTGTTATAATAAGACTATCATCTGGAGTCTATTTTCAGTAAAAATAATGTTTGTAGGCCACTCGGCAATAAATAAATATAACATAAAAGCTTTGTTGAAATACGGGCGTTTTGGGCCAGTCAGTTTAATGATAAATCAGCATGTTCAGCACATACACATGGGCAAAACCATGGGATTGCGACATAACTGCTATTTTGTATAAAGCATGCAAACACAAAAATAACTCTGTTGTTAGACAAATAACAACTTTGCTCAAATATTTTTGTATGAATGTATTTATTCTGACTGATATTAATAATATATTCTCACTGCACCACCTAGTGGTGATTTTTACTATTTTTCCCTACAAAATGATAGGTATTTTCAATGTTGATGAAAAATTATTATCTGAATTATTTTACTTAGTTTAAGGATAATAGGTGACCATCGAAAGGTATGCTTTGATGCTATGCAAAGAAAAAAAATGTTTTGAACGTTTGGTTTATTCCGAGATTTAAGTGTCGTGATGTATGCAACGTTGCGTACATCACAAAAAAATGTAATATATTTTATTATGAAAAATATTTGGTGAATATTCTCAATATATTTTTATTAAAGTAACAAGTTTCCTCCTGTAACCCATATTATGTACAGATGCTATAACATTTGTAGAATTAGTTAAGCTGGGAACTACCGCACGAATATGGATTTGTGATGTATGCAACAGGACTGTGATGTACGCAACATGTAATGTCATTGAAAAGAATTAAAACATAACAAACGTTTACAATGTAATTTAGGAGCGTCATAAAATTAATGTGATTATCCTTAGAAGTACATTTGATTGCTAAGATGTGTTAGAAAATATCTTATTAGTGATAGAGGGTCATTTAAATTATATTTGATATTTCAGAAGATTTTTGATATAATTTAATAATTTCATGTTAATCTGGGGTGAAAGACAAAAATCTCGTTTTATAGATGAATTGCATGTTAAATATTATGTTTGATAATTATGGTGTTATTAGAACACCATAGAATATCATAAATATATTTCCAGCAAAGACAAGTAATTTTGATGAACCTCAAAACACCCCCCCCCCCCCCAAAAAAAAATAATTTAATATTAAATAGCTTATATCTATATCTATTGTAAACATCAATGTTTTTATGTTGCAAAAAATGCACCCAACTATGAACTGTGTGTACTATATGTATTATATTACACCAGGTGGGATTAACATGATTAATTATCACAAACATTTCATCCTTGTCATCACAAACATGATTGCTGCTGTCTGTGATGGTGGCGGAAAATCTTTAACAATTCTTTCGCAGGAGTGATATGTAATTTAAACAGCGACCGATAGTCAACAGGATGCTGTTCTAGGTATTGTCTTAACTGGTATCACAGAGATATCTATGTATGTCTATTAAACATGGTAAAAGTTATCATTGATCATACAAATATTTTACATTATTTGAATGTTGAAAGCAGACATTGATTTCTAACCAATTTAACAACACAGAAGATTATATATCGGGAATCTGGCCATTTATTTATGTAAACATGTATATAAATTCATGTTATACCATTATAATATTTAATTTTTAAATGTGCTGTAGTTGTTATGGTGACATAACCATGTGCTAAATTTGTGGCAGTGTTTTCTGTTTCCTGTTTTTAAATTAAAAGTGCATGAAAATATTCTACATTTCCAATTTAATTGCTCCTTTTTTTTTACATGTTGACAGACCGTTGCATGCATCACGGTGAATATGTTGCATACATCACATTTGTATCACCAGTTTCCGGAAAAACAAGAAGCTAGCGGATAAAAATTCTTCTTCTTTTGAAGATAAATTGAGGGCATTAACTTGATAGAATTAAAAGTATATTAAAAAATATATTTACTGACAGGATATAGGCTATAGTGTTTCTAAAGTTCAAAACTAGTTTCCACAATATGACCAATAGATAAAACTAGAGTCAAGGTGCGATTGTATGCATGGATCATATTAGGGGTTTCATGTTATATTTTATATTGGCAGCCAGCACAAAAAAATAAAACTGTCACAATGTTGCATACATCACGATGGTCTTGCCCACATATAGCTCGTATGTCTGACTTGCTATTAGGTGGAATTTACTCAGAATGTCCCATGATTATCAGAATGAAATATAATGGTAACCACTCATACGTATAAGTGAAGCTGAGGGGCATGTTTTGTCGAGCACATCAGCCACCATCATCAAACAACTGAAACAGTCTTCACCGGCATATTAGGTCTGGAGGAACACCTAACCCGACTTATTACTCGATGATCAAGAATTTGCAAAGCCCTTCAATGATTGCTTGGAATCCAGTAGATTGACGGAGATGAAGCCTGTGTGTCACCTCGTGGTGTATATAAAGGGTCCACGATTTTTTTATGTGGCTATGGGAACTCCCGTTAACCCTTGTCATGCCGAGTTACTTGTTTACATCTTTCATTAATTTAACGCTGGTTGAACATACTTTCATTTATGAAAAATAGGACTCTTGTCATATTGAATTATTTAATAAGGTCAGTATCTACTGTTAAATACTTTATGAATTTCGGTGAAACATGATTGTAACCGTATGTATAGGGGTCTAGCAATACAAGGGTTAGATATATTCTGTCAACACTTTCAAGCAAATCAATCCGATAGAGATAGTGTGATGAAGTGGGCGACTGAATAAGAACGTTGCATTCTTCACAGTGTGTATGTACATACACTGTTGTTTCATAACTGCCGAGATATATTACACATCTTTTTAAAAATAATTTTCATGCTTTAACACTGATATTGCGATAAAAACATACTTGCATGTACACTGCATTTAAAGGCATTCTTCGATGTTACATTTATCTTATATAAGCATATTATTTAATTTGTTATCCCATAAATGTATTTTTTTCGTCATAAATGTCTTAGTGAGCTTTTTCCGCTTCATTTGAATACCAATGTTGTGGGTTTACGGCCACTATAAATTTTTTTAATACTTTCGGCACAAATGGTCATTTAAGCGACATTGTAAAACGATAAAAACATGGTAGTCAATTGATGAGATGAATGATGTACAGATGATGATGATGTGAGGGTGATAGGGCATGGTGAGTTTTTGAGAGTGTTTTCCTTCGCTCGTCCGATAAGGGGTTCTGGGCATGTCTAAGGGATTTTCCTTCAGATATACCCAGACCGCCGGAGATTTGGGCTTCGCTTTGCAATTTAAAGCTGAAACTCAGTGGTAATTCACACAGCTCCGCTATCCTTGGATCGGATAGTCCCCAGAGTAACAATAGGATGGGTAACTCCATTCATCCCACGTGAGAGACTTAATATCAAAACACTCTATTGTCGAATATTTAAGGCTGAAACGGCCTACACCAGTGCCTGCACTGATCCAGGAGCTGCATTGGCACTGCTGTTGAGCGGAAGAACCAGGGTACGCCACTGGCAATCCACCCGAAGATTATGGCCAGATACGAGGAGGCTGCAGCATCCCTTGGATGATTGCTGTAGATTAGTGCTTCCATATATACCATTCCGTACAGCATGCAGCAGACGGAACAGATCCCTAATGACCCTCCCCGGATGGGGGCGAAACGTACTACTACCAGCAGTCATCCCAGTACCCCGTGCGGGGATCTACATCAGACGATCCCGGCCCTGAAAGGGTTAATGCAACAATGAAGTGGTGCCCATCCCATAAAAAAACCTCAAGATTATTTCCTTTATTTCCATTATAAAAATTAGGAGCATTTTATCTTTTTTAAAGGAAATAACAGACAATTAAGAAAATTGCATTTTTAAGATTATTCATGGGATGGGTTCCTGATGCCTCAGTCGCAAAGTTGTTTGTATATCCTTAAGAGCCCAGAAGGTGGTCTATTTACAGCAGTGTCCATCAATCGTTGGAGAGAGATACATCTGACCTGCAGGAGTGACTGGTCAGCTAACAAAAAGAAGGCGATATAAACATTGCCTCAACAGTGGGCCATCGCCTACGTCGCTGGCCCACAATTGGGACAAGTTTTAACAATATCGTGTATCAGATGATGTGTTACGTGCTAACAGAGTGCGTAAATCTCTGAAGTGTGTGATAATTTGATTGTTGGTTTTACGTAACGAGACCTACCAAAGTACACGACAGAGAAATGCAATAAAGACGGCAAAATAATCAGGGTAAAACGATATGAGAAGTTAATAAGTAGTAGTAGTAGTAGTAGTATTTTATTTTTGTTTCACCCAATATACATAAAACACTACATCAATATTTCAGATAAAACATTGGCCACTCAAATTGAGTTATGAGAGACATGTTACAAACATTCCTTTTTTTCTAAAACGGTAAAATATCACATCATTGCATATAATTACTTAAAATATTTTTTACATAATTTACACCAATTTATTATTTAAAACACATCAAATTATACAAGTCATCACAATATTACAATAATGCTAATCTAGCATTTCAGGAAAACCACTCCCCAGCAAACACGAGACGGTGGAATGTTGGGCCAGCGTCGCATACGATGGGCCAACAATCCACAAACATTGGGTTAAAGTCTCGTGTTTGCTGGTATATGTCAACACGATTTAAGACAAAACGTGTTTAAAAACTCGAATTACCAAACGTATGTGTTTTATTTGAAAACAATCTGAAGTCTCACTACAATACGCTACAAGGCGTTAACTTGATTATTTTTAAACAAAATGTATACATAAATGTGACATAGTCATAGAGATTCAAAAATGAACTAGTAAAATATTTAAAACTCTCTTTTGCAGTCAAATTTAATATATCGTATTCAGTGAAACGCAGTGACGTCATCGGAAACCGTTTGAAATGGGAACTTGGTGAAAACAAAGTAATTTAAGACCACTCCCCATACTCATTGTATTAGCTTCATTTGAATACCAATGTTGTGGGTCTACGGCCACTATAATTTTTTTCATTTTTTCAGCACAAATGGTCATTTAAGTGACATTGTAATACGACAAAAACGTTGTAGTCAATTGGTGAGATGAATGATGTACAGATGATGATAATGTGAGGGTGATAGGGCATGGTAAGTTATTGAGATAGTTTTCCTTCGCTCGTTCGATGAGGGGTCCTGGGCATGTCTAGGGGTACCCAGACCGCCGGTGACTTGGGCTTCACTTTGCAATTTAATGCTGAAACTCCGTGGCATTTTGCACAGCTCCGCTTTCCTCGGGTCAGATAGTCCCCACGGTAACAATAGGAATGGTAACTCCATTCATCCCACGTGAGAGACCTAATGTCAAAACACTCTATTGCCGGATATTTAAGGCTGAAACGGCCTACACCAGTGCCTGCACTGATCCAGGAGCTGCATTGGCACTGCTGTTGAGCGGGGGAACCAGGGTACGCCACTGGCAGTCCGCCCGAAGATTATGGCCAGATACGTTGGATGATTGTTGTAGACCAGTGCTCCCGTATATACCATGCCATACAGCATGCGACAGATCCCTAATGACCTTCCCCGGATGGGGGCGAAACGTACTTCTCCTAGCAATCATCGCAGTACCACGTGCAGGGATCGACATCAGACGGTCCCCGCGCTGAAAGGGTTAATGCAACGATCAAGTGGTGCCCATCCCATAAAAAACCTCAAGATAGAGATTATTTCCATTATTTCCATTATGAAAATTAGGATCATTTTATCTTTTCTAAAGGAAATAACAGACAGTTAGGAAAATTGCAATTTTACGATTTTTCATGGAAAGGGCCCTTAGTGCCTCAGTCGCAAAGTTGTTAGTAAATCCTTAGGAGCCCAGAAGGTGGTCTATTTACAGCAATGTCCATCAATCGTTGGAGGGAGATACATCTGACCTGCATGAGTGACTGACCAGCTGACAGCTAACAAAAAGATGGCCATAGAAACATTGCCTCAACAGTGGACCATCGCCTACGTCGCTGGCCCACAATTGGGACAAGTTTTAACAATATCGTGTATAAGATGATGTGTTACGTGCTAACAGAGTGCGTAAATCTCTCAAGTGTGTGATAATTTGATTGTTGGTTTTACGTAACGAGACCTACCAAAGTACACGACAAAGAAATGCAATAAAGACGGCAAAATAATCGCGATAATACGATATGAGAAGTTAATAATGCTAATCTAGCATTTCAGGAAAACCACTCCCCAGCAAACACGAGACGTTAACCCAATGTTTGTGGAATGTTGGGCCAGCGTCGCAGACGATGGGCCAACGTTCCACAAACATTTGGTTAACGTCTCGTGTTTGCTGGTATATTTCAACACGATTTATGAAAAAACGTGTTTTGAAACTAGAATTACAAAACGTATGTGTTTTATTTTAAAACAATCTGAAGTCTCACAACAATACGTTGTGAAACTTGATTGGTTTTTGTTATTGCAAAGGATTACAAGGCGTTACCTTGATTATTTTTAAATAAAATGTATACATGAATGTGACTTAGTCATAGAGATACAAAAATGAAGTAGTATAATATTTAAAACTCTCTTTTGCAGTCAAATTTAATATATCGTATTCTGTGAAACGCAGTGACGTCATCGAAAATCGTTTGAAATGGGAACTCGGTGAAAACAAAGTTATTTAAGACCACTCCCCATACTTCATTGTATTAGCTAGCTCGGTGACAACATTGGAGGCCAAGACTATTGAGTTTCACAGAATTGTAAATAATTTGATGCTGTAGGCCTATGATAAATGGCACAAAACGGTATAAATAATTATGTGGTATATATGTATTATGAATTTTCTAGTGGTATGTATATCAATCACGATCTTCATTCCAATTAATGTTTCTTTTGTAAGAAAAACTAATGTTTCTTTTAATTGTGAGACATAAATGCAGTTATGGACCTATCTACATAAGTCACACTTCCCTGGAGAAACAATTGGGCCAAACATAACATTCCGCGCAGATGGTACTCTAGCTGTCATCTTCAAAGGTCATAGAGCACACTGGTATCCCTAGTACCTGGAACCAATACTGCCAATACAAACAACTGACCAATAAAACATTTCAATTTAGACAAGATGGTTTGATAAGTGCAGCCTGTCATTAATCATACAATAAAACAAGAGACGCACAATGAACCAAGAAAAATCAAGGTGTAGAATCAGCTAAATGTACGAGAGAGCATGCAGCCGTGCAAAGACAAACAACAGTAACTGCTCACTTTTCAAGTGCGCAGTTACTGCAGTTGGTCTTAACATGACTGACATGTTTCTTATTGATTCCTGTAGGACGCAAAATGATAAATGGATTCTTGTGCTGGCTGTAAAATGCCAAGCAGGCCAAAGTATTATCCAGTCAGCATGGTGTACCGTGCAGAGAGACATTTTCGCGGTATTGCGCTATTGCAATTTCAGCGAAATTCTGTCAATAATAAATTGATATCTCACAAGTTTGTACCACATCTACTAAAATATAATTACTTTTTTAATAACTGGTAAAAGAGATGCTTTCTACTTAGAAAAACGTTTAGATGTTTTTTTTTAAATTCGGCATTCGCCTTCTAAAATAATATAAGATAATGTAGTTTCAGATTAAATTCACAGATAAATTGCACTAAACATATTCTGCTTCAATATCTGCAAAGGTCATAAAACGCAAAGGTGATAAGAAAAATATGAGCGAGGGAGATCATGCAGAAAATATAAATAGGTGGAAGCAAGGAACCAAAAAGGAGTCAATATTAAATAACGTTTTTTCTCCTCGTTCGGAGCAAAATGATTTACCTTCTAATATGCTGGCTGTAAAATGTGAAACTGGACAGGGTAATATACAATCAACATCGTGTGCTGTACAGATGAAACATATAGCAGGATTTAGATTTGATAGAATTTCGAGCACAGGTGAGATATTCTACACCTGATAAAATAACAACCGAATAACACGCGTTGGTCGATTTCAGTTAAATTAGGCTAAATAATGTGGTTATAACATGTTATTTTATTCACCAGGTGGCGCGAATCTTGACTATCGCTGTGATTCGCGCGGTGCTTTCTGGGTATTCTCGTGGACTTCTATTGGTTCACTTTAAAATACTGTTTATCAGCCGTAGGCAATCAATACACTGATTCCAGATCAGTCATTAAACCCCGACGTCTGTTCAACTCCAATTTGAGGCAGGCATTGCACCATTGTTAATCAACGAGGTCAAGCAATGACGCAAATAACGCAAAACATAGAAAACTAATAGCAATACCCAGCGAGCGCAAAACATTGTATAACAGCTGTACAACGTCGGCCCAACATCTTTGACGTTGGTCCAACATTGTACAAATGTTATACAAATGTTTTGTGTTTACTGGGTAGGATAGACACCATACTAGTCTGTTGCTTTAATAGAAGAAGAAGAAGAAGAAGAAGAAGAAGTGTTTATTCAACCATAAAAAATTAGTAAAGGAAAGATGAGTGAAATAAAATTTACAGGGTGGTTTGGGAAACCTCCATTAAGACCACAAGGTCGCTAGCATGGAGGCCACCCATGTGCCTCCATGCTATAATGTGCATATAATGTGCATAGTCACCGCATAATATTTTGAAATAATACCTGGGGTATATCAATATCGTATATTTTCATTAAATTTGCTTACGAAAATAAATTGTAGAAATTGTGTTTGGTTTATGCCATCTACTATTTTCCCCGATCACCAGCCTGTCGCTGGGCGATCTGCCAGGCCCCTGACATTATAGCCCTCCCAGCTAACACGATACATTGACCCAATGTTGGGTTAATGTTGGGCCGACGTCGGAGACGGCGGGTCAACATTAACCCAGCATTTGGTCAATGTATCGTGTTTGCTGGGCTGTAGCTTGAAGGTGTGTGCCTCCTTGTCTGATAGCCAATCAACTCCATGTGCAAGTCCCCTCACGCCTGTCCTATACAAACTCTGTCATGTTACAGTTATTGACGATAATTTGATCCGGCCCCCAGTCCTGTAACAAATGATAATGTACGAGGGCCACCCGACCAGCGCCATTATATAATATGAGAAGAGCACACTGACAGGCCAGATCAAGTGTGTGATACAGATGGGAAACTTATGAACTAACCTGACCTAAATACAACGCATGTGATTGGTCAAAAGAACCATCTCGACCAGCACATGCTGATCCGGATCAGTCGTTTTGACAGTATCGGCCATTTTTTTTATTTTTTGAATATCCGGATCAGTCGTTTTGACAGTATCTGCCATTTTTTTTTAATATTTAAAGGTTTTAAACCCCAAACATACTATTCGATCGCTTTAGCACCAGAGCAGTGAGAGTAGCTATTAACACGGTCCAGATTATTTTTATTTTTTTATTATCACTTTAAATGTCACATTGTCAACATCAGCGCGACACAACTTCAAGTGGGTGAAAATTCCAATTAGGCAATTTAGCGATTAAAGGGATAAACCTATTCAGAGAGTGATTTCTTAAAACCCAAGTTATATTGGCAGCTCGTATGATAAAACGGTCGATATTACATAGGCATCTCCCCGTCACATAATATGTCCAGCTTTTACTAAATTGGCCGCATCCCCTACTGATGGAATAATAACTGAACGGCATGGTGATAGCATCATGCTTCTTTTCACATTGGCCACAACAAGAAGGGCAAGGCCGGAGGTCAAGGAAAATGGCATAATATAATAACAAGATAGCCCTGACCACTTCAGAGGGACGGTGTAATGGTGACCTCGTGATGGCCATGAGACCCTCATCAGGCCATCAGACACAACCAATTTCTGCCGGTCATTTCCAGAATACCAATATGGATGCAGTAAAACTACAATATCCATTTATGTGGTTATAAGGATCCTAACATTATCGTTATTTCGTTTTTTTTGCAGAATCCACTGGCTGACCCAGAGAAAGAAAAATGATAACATCTGAAGCAGAGAGCATACTAAAAGTACAAATAATCTGACAAACTAAAAGCGCCCCTTCACTTAAATTCAATACCGTTTAATGTTTTTAAAGCAGCAGTTGGGTACATGAATGATTAAATGTGACATTACTCTTAAACAGACAAGATCTTATTCTCGTGGTACCTATCACAAGCCACTGTTCAATAAGTATAATGCTGCTCTCACACATAGGCGAATATGCTCAGTTATAGAGGCGAGATTGTAAACATCTCATGGTTGAACCCCTACTTCAGAATACCTATCAAGGTATCACTATTCTGTAAAGTTCATAAACGTAAGCGACCAAGTATTCGATAAAACACGATGCATTGAGCCAATACCAATTATTGGGCAGGCGGAGCAGACATCGGCATACTTGGGCCACTAATTATATGACGTCGCATGTCGTTGACGTTGCACCGCGTTTCTTGTTTACAAAGCTTGAATATCTGAAAATATGTTATACAGCTGCAGGTATATATTCCTGTTCTTATATTAGCCATGAAAAACACTCTAACATCAAACCAATTTTTTGTTCACTACTTTTTTGTTCAATACTTTCGGATTCTAGAAAATCGATCCCAGTGTACTGAAACAAGCACTTTCGTCATTTAAAAATAATTAAATATAGAATAAACAATTACGTTTCACTAGGCTATTAACACTGATTAAAGGTACCCACATTAAAAAACTGATATGTTCTATTTGTGTTACTCTAGATAACAAAACAGTCTAAATTTGATCTTTTTAGTTTTAAACATGTTTAAACTCAATTTTTTTAAATGACATATTTCTATTTCTCGCTAAATGTGCATAACAATTGTGTAAATATAGGCGTTTCTGTGATGAACGTCACATTTTTCGTCACATTATATTTACACAACCGCTCATTTATAGTAACATTTTAAGTACCAGCTCACATGTACACATCATTTTCAATAATAATTTGATACACTGAGAATAATTCGTCCCATGATAACCCGATAAAAAACATTCTCACAATGTAAGGTTGATTTTAGCTTCTCATATATGGGACAGTCTAAAAATAATTAGGCCTATATTCTGTCTAAAAATAGACAAAGCTATATATTAACATTTTAACTATTTAAAATCTGCAGTGCTTAAAACGTCACAGTAATCAGGGTGCCTGCATGTGTGAACCCTAACTACACCGTATTCACCAATCACACATTGGTAAATTGTATATTCACTCCTGAGACTTATTGCATTTTTTACAAAAAAAAACATTGTTCATTTCAATTGACTTGACACTGCAAGACATTTCTCAATATAACCTAACTACTATTAGTATCTGATACTTCTGTGTTTGTCATTCTGTTGATATATTTGTGGAGGGATATTCTCAAAAGCTCAGGTAAGCAAGAAATATAGTATGATGAAATGCGTTCAAAATCACAGTATTTACAGTAGACAACAGCAGAAATGAAATGTTCTGTCGCGCCCACAGGTCTGTCCACAGCTTTGATAATGTATCGAATTGTTAAATAATGTCTTTCCTTTTAGATCGATCAAGTCATTGTATTTAATATTAACACATGTAAAAGTTACATATATTGGAGCAGTATAAGTGATTATCATTTATTTATTAGTGGGGATGCTTGTGTTCATAAATAAATTCCCGTGGGATTTTGATGGTTAAAATATGCCACCTATATTAAAATGTTCAGAATAAACTACAGAATAAGAAAAAGTTTGATGGAGTTCGCAAATTGGGGTCAAAACACTCTTTCCAGGCAAAAATCAAAATGGCCGCCATAAAATCACTAAAGTTATCATATCTTCATCAATAATTTAGATAGAAACAAAATTATTTTACCAAACCATATGTTTTTGGTATCAAGTAATGCAATAAAACAAACGATACAATTATTTGACATTGTTATCATGCAAAATTCAAAATGACCGCCATGAAATCGTCATAGTGATCATATCTTCGTTAATAATTGAGATAGAGACGAGATTATTTCACCAAAGCATGTGTTTTCGCTATCAAAGAATGCAATAAAACAAACGATACCGTCACTTGATCATATTTGCGTGATTAATTGGGATAAAAACGATATTATTTTACCAAACCATATGTTTTCGGTATCAAGGAAAACAATAAAAAGCTGATACTTTATTTCACATTATTATCATGCAAAATTCAAAATGGCCGCCATGAAATCACTAATCATATATTCATCATTAATCCAGATAGCGCTGATATTATTTCACCAAATCCCATGTTATCGATATAATGTTCATGCAATACAGTTAATCATTCAAGATGGCCGCCATGAACCTAATGAATTTATCACATATAAAGATAAAGACTTGATTTTTTTCATCTAACCACATGTTGTCGGCATCAATAATACAATAAAACACATCATACCTTTATTTGTATATCTTTATATAGCTTCAAAATGTTATGTCATTACCTATTTATCCAATGTCTCAATAATAGTAATGCTAATTACATAGTAGAGCATCTGTTTATGTATAGCACACACCACCCATCTACGTAACAGATTTTTTAGTTGAACAATTAGGGCATATCCACACGTCGTCGACAGAACAATGTTTTAACTCACTCAAAAAACAAATAGACCCATATTGAATTACACCGCTTCTAATGTAATGTATTTTGAAATATTAGCTGTCACTTCTATATGATCACATTGATGCACAAGAGTGCATAATTGTTCATATACACCGATGGTGCACTTCCCGACATCGACCTTACACGTTCTAGATATCAATAAAATTCTACACCTCTAAGATGTTTACCTATTTTTAACAAGTTAGCAACATTATATGTAGTGTGTATAGTTATTAACCACCTGTATCATAATTAGACTACATGAGGTCAACAACAATGGCATAGCATACTATTCGGATAATTGTATTTCTAAATCCGTTCCCCAGCCCTTGAACAGACAATGTTATAAATTTAGTTATACATTACTAAAAAATAGTAATGTAATGTAACAGAATGGGGCATAGCAAAAGAGTATCAATATTTGTACAGATCATGTTTACACTGCAGTGTATCAAATAGCATATCAGAGGCAAGTTAATGTCATTGCAATGTCAAATCATAGCAAAGTTTTTCTTCAATTAATTGTCATCACACTTTTAGGTGACAACAAATATTTGACAAAACACAGCGAATGTGCATATCATTGAATAGTCAAAATGATTTTTTGTGAGTTTACATTGCCAGGACTTAGGGGTTGTAGAATAGATACTATATAACCCCGAAGAAAATACACATAACTCAAGATTTGGGTTTGTTTGACGTTGAGATGTAATGTTTGCACCCAAGTTTCACCGTTCACTTTTCGTGCAATAAACCCAGTGGCGTATGCAGAAATAAATTAAGGGGGTGCTCAGATTTCCAAGAAACCATTCAACAGCAGGGACCTATAGGGGGGGAGGCATGCCTCCGCAAAATTTTGAAAAAAACCAAACATCTAATAGTGCGATTTCGAGGTATCTTTGCTGTAAAACGAAGATATGAGATACAGGCTGAAATGTCAGTTTTAACCTTTATGCCAGATTAACCTAGCCTACACTAGTCCAACTATTTAAGCTAACACAACCACACAATGGGAAAAAACATAAACATGATCATTAGTTCATCTAATAGCGAGCGCGAACTACTAGACATATCAAATAAGCTAGATAAAAATAAACAGCTGTCGACCCAATGTTGTGTTAATGTTTGGCCAGCGTAGCAGACGGTGGAGCAACGATAGCATTAATTAAACGTTGGGTCACCCTCATTGTGATAATAATTATGCAACCTTGTTTGTGGAATGCCGTTTATGCAATTATGTAGGGCCTAATTATGCAACAATCATCTATTAAAAGTGAAAACATGTCATTGAAAAACGTTGTGGACCATTAAAAGGCTTACAGCGTTCACTAATGATCATTTAAATTCCTGAGTGATTGTTTTTATTTCACCTTTTTAATTTGCCACCCTCCCCTATGGCTAAATATTTCTTAATGCAAATGTTATATTCCAGTTCATCATCACTTAGGCCTATATCAGATATTTTTGTTAGTATTGGTTGTTCTTCCACATTGCTAAAACAACTTTACTGCCAATTTTCAATTATTATCCTTGATTCCGTCTCTGTATCTGAATTATTTTGTGTCAGTGACTATACTGGAGGTTTATATATTGCACTGAAAAAATACGACAATTTTAAATAGGCCTTAAAACAATTAAATTTTGGAAATTGAAATAGCGACCCTGTTTTGTATCCACTTTTTCTCAAGACCGAGTCTCAGAGATGATATCTCTTGAAAAATGAATTCGCCATCACCCAGGTGAAAGAATCATGGTAATGGGCGAATAATTTTTTATCCCGTGGTCCTTATTATTTTATTTATATCAAGTGCATGTCTAAGTCGTTGTCCGTTTCAAGCGATCCCCATAGCCTACTGTGTATTGTGCCGGGGGGGGGGGGACACTCAAGTACTGGGGATGTGCCACTGGACAGGGTGCCTTTTTTGAGCTTCCAGCTTTGGCATGTGTTATAATTATCATAGGGTAGGGTAGTCTATGATAATTACTATCAATCTTAGTATATCTACTATGGAACAACGTTGTTTCAAGGTAGTCTATGATAATTATCAGCAATCTTAGCATATTTATTTACCATGACGTTGTTTCAAGTCTCGCTCAACGTTTCAATATACTTTATTCTGTTTCTTTTCAAAAAAAATAAAAATGAATGTGTGAAAATGTGTCTATTTCACACTAGTTAAGGGTGGACAGAAGAAAGAAGACCAGTCGCAACAAATTCCTACTTTTAGGTGCTCTGAATGGTCAATTTAAAAAAAAAATATTCTAAAGATTTTGCTTCTGTCGCCCCATAGGGGCGATTTGGCTAGCACTTGCCCAGGTCATTGTCTGATCTGAGTTTTTAATCTGTCAATGGCGCCAATGATGCATCCCAGACACCAGCCCTTTAAATAGGAAGGGGTATACATTCAGGTGTGGAGGGGGCTGGCAGCAACTTGTCGGACACTGGTGGATTAATTGTATATAAAATTACCACTCTGGAAATTAAGGGGTAGGGGGTGCTCGAGCACCCTGAGCACCCCACTGGATCCGCCCGGGATTAAACTTATATTCCATAATACATACGTTCACAACTAAATTAGAGCTGGATAAGATGTAATACGGTAAATAATAGGTTATTGTTCCATTCTGCATTGTATTATTGTCTTCCTATAATTAAAATGAAATATTGAAGATTTATATGGCAATAAAGTACATTATATACTTTAAATTATAAAGCTAATAATGAAATGACATTATTCGAGGTTGCCACGACACCTTAATAACCTGACAAGTCAGGATTGTTTATCATAACCCTGAGTTGTCAAGGAAAACCCCTTACGTTAAAACAAATTTTGGCAAAGTCAGGGGAAAGTGAAGAGTTCTGCTCTCAAGATCCCATGAATTGACTTTAATTTAACCGACAAATCAAAGAGACAAGCCCCCAACACATTTTGGTCATGAAAAGCCAATAAAAGTCATGATTTACTAAATTTTGTAGCAGCCCTTAAAAATGTGTTGGATTTAAAGAGCTTTTATCGCTACGATGATCTAATTGTGATAATTCATTAGCCTCGAAGTCACGAACAGATGACTTGTTTAAAATGTGATATTGACTCACAAGAGTTATAATTAACTATGTAATATCAGATATTTAATTATATAACATTTTTGTTAAATATAAATATAATTATGATAAATATTTTTTTTATTCTTGTGTGCTTAAAACTGTTTATGAATTTATAGACAGCAAGTATTCCATAGGATAATAACATCGCGGCATTATCCCCTAAATATAGGAGGCAGGCTTCCTGCTCTTATGATATCAGCAAAAAGCGGGGTCAGAATATTTTCACTCACTTATGTAACCTATTGCAGCGGGCGCCTTCCTAACTTTTACCTAATGCCTTAATATGCACAAAAAACAGATCCCTTTTTTAGACCCTATAGCTGCAACTGAAACATGCGTGACTAATGAAGCCAAACTCTTTCAAGTACGTACTTGCTTGGGTCTTTTATTCTCAGAAATTAGTCGATAATATAGCAATTCTCAGCTCTGCGAAGGAATGAAAGAGCCTCGGAACAATGAGTATGCGGACAAACAGACTACACTGCATCAGGATCACCCACCAAGGATAGTGAGATGAATCTGATTGTACTATCGTCTAAACCTACGACTAGCAGTCTGACAGCAAGCACGCTATTTCTCGTTCACAGAGGCTCCCCAAAATACTGAATTCTTAAGTTTGTGAAGGGGGGAACATTTTTAAACCACCATACGAGAGTGGGAGACGGGCCTATCACATTCAGCACTACACCAGACCCACTGTTGCATGCATGTATGTGCTTTTTGTGGGGATACAAGATAACATTCTGCATAAACGTTTTTTATCTGATGTAGTATTTCAGTCAATATCTTGATTTCTAAAGAATGAATATTGCTTTACGTTGCTTTCTGCACAATCATGGTAATATCGCGACAGAAGGAAGCCCGAAGCCGGGACTATGCCCTACTCTTATTTCGAATGACTTTAAGGGTTCTTTATAGTGCACAGTACCACAGGCAGCACTGTACACTTCAGGACCTTTTAACAGTTTGGAGCACTGTATATGCACAACCACGACGACAAATAACCTTCCAGACCGGGATTCGAACCTGATACCTCCAGGTTATAAGTTCCAGTCGATACGAATGAGCCATCAGGGCTGGCCGTTAATTTCTAAAGCGAGAAAAAATAAAAACGGTGCCATTGTATTCCCTAGTAACAAAAAATCAAGCCTCTGTTTGAAATATTGAGGAAGCTATGATAACTTATGTTATGAAGTTATGGCGGCCATTTTTATTATTTTATGATATATGTAGTGATATCGTTAGAGGTATCGTGTGTCTACCGCATCCCTTGATACAGAAAACATGTCGTTTGGAGAAATAAACTCGTCTATACTCAATTAGTGACGAGTACATGCTAACCTCATGGCATACATTTCGAATTTTGCATGATAATGATGTCGAATAAATGTATCGTTTGTTTATTGCATTCCTTGATACCGAAAACATATGGTTTGGTGAAATAATCTTGTATCGATCTAGCTCTTTGGTGAAGATATGATAACTTAAATTAGTTATTTCATGGCGGCCATTTTGAATTTTGCCTGATAAGAGGGTTTTGACACCCATTTTCGAACTCCATCAAACTTTTTCTTATTTTGTGGTCTATTCTGAACATTTTCATATAGGTGGCATATTTTAACCACTGAATTCCCACGGGATTACACATGCTCCTGCACTATATATTAAACTTTGCGAATTGATCATGTAGCTCTGATTAGTATGATGCATGATCCTTCTATTGGATGTGAGATTAAACGTATGGGCTGGACCTGGAATGTTTTATGCTAATAGCTTGTTTACACTATGTATAAATAAAGTGCTCTATAATCTTTATTAAGCACCAAACTCACGTTTTATGAGCTGCTAACTATTGGTAATGATTGACAGTTATATTCTAGCTTACATGTTAAAAAATGATTTTAGCAATGTGGGGACCTTTAAGTATCGTATATTTTAGATGACATGAAAATAATACGACCTTCATCTTTTTTTCTCATTCCATGTAGATTTATTTTTCAAATAAACCTGAAAAAATAGAGTTATCATATACCTATCACATGAATAATTTCACTAATACCCCCCCCCCCCCAGATTACATATAGCTTATGTCAAGATAACATAAAAAATTGACCCAATGTTGCTTTAATTCTGAGTAGCGACGCTGGCCTATCATTAAAGCCACATTGCATCTAAGTCAATGTTTGCTTGATTATGACTTGAGCGTTTCTGCCTCGCTTTTTTTACCTAAACATTGCTTTTAAAAACACTCGACGTGCATTTGTACTTGTCTCTCCGGGCAGTGTAACGTTCCAGTACATTACACCCACAGGTTGCTATGACAACGCCCTCTCATAAATAAATGTCGGAGACTAATTGGAGAACAGATTGTTTTTAAAGGTCTCATCTAGCTTGCACTGTGAGACCTTGGCCATAAAAGATAGCGTTATAATATAGACCATGTTTCATGTCAACGCGCGGTGATGCCCTTATTAATGATGGAGGATTTATGTTCTGCAGAAAACTCAGGTAATTTTGATAGTATATCATAACATGGTATATCACAATGATATTAACAAACACTTCAATCAATCACAGTATAATCACCAAGTGGAACATTCCAGTGTATCCCACTTCCACTTCCAGTCGTTTCAAACTGTCTGGAGTGTTCAACATGACATGTGTTATAATACCTTGTCACATCTTCACTTGGAACCAGAATTGTCAATCAACCTGATATTGGCTTACAGTGGTTCATTCTTTCTGTGCAGTGGTTGGTCACACTGCACTGAAATGAAGATACCTGATTCCAGGGATATATTTTAAATTCTCGTCCGAATCGCTCCCAGACCGTTTTTTCATGTCTAGACCATACTCGAATAACCTATGTTTTTGTTTATCTCGGTCACTGAAATTACATTTTGAATATGACGTATATTGAAACCATGTAAATGCCCTATCACGTGATTTGACCAGGACCAGCCATAATCAGATGGGGGTGTGACATAATTTAAAGTTTGAGGCTCAGTTCAAGTTTCAGATCTAAATGTGACCTTACTGTGAAATATATAAAGCACTTTGAACATTTTAAATATTTCAGCAGTAACGCATAACCCCTAGTCTGGGCTCCCACCTACAGCGATATTGCTACAAACTTCACTCACTCACTCGATCACTCACTCGATCACTCACTCGATCACTCACTCACTCACTCACTCACTGGATCACTCACTCGATCACTAACTCGATCACTCACTCACTCACCCATAATATCCGAAGCTAAGCAAACGTGGTATGACAAGTCTTGTTAGCTCATGGAGCGCCAACCTAATTAATTTAAATTTGCAAATATTTGTAATAATTATTATTATTAATAATATGAATATTAATTATCCAATTCAAAATCCACTCATAATACCCGTCAGTTGAATGGGTAAAAAGTTGGCTACGTTTTTGTTTAATGTTGGTCCAGCGTAGTGGACGGTGGCCCAACATAGAACCAGCACGGAATCAACATCTGTTTACTGAAATTGAGGATAAAAAATACAGCCCATCCTTTCAATCAGGCATCCATATCAAGTGATTGGCCTGATATATGTTATCACCATTAAGATAATGGGCTTCATTATAGAAATTACTGATTACACCAATATCTCTAGCTGGACAGATATAGACAGATACAATACATGCATGCCACAATCCTCCACATCGCTCTAAATGGAGGGCAGGTATTGTATTAGAACAAAGCATTATTTGAGCCTTAAGTTGCTCTATTACTATTACATGGCAGGGTGATCTATTTTCACACCCGGTTCCAGGCATTGCAATTACTCAACACCATGTGGCAGAAGTACAGGTTTCAAAAGCTAAATATATATATAGCAAGCCTGAAGGATATAAGAAGTCACCAGTTATTTTCCAGCAAACAAGAAACGTTGAACCAATTCTGGCTTAATGTTGGTACAGCGCCGCCATAAATAACTCTCACATATAACTTTTTAACTGTTGCTTTGAATTTCATGTATGACATATGGTTTCTAAGGGTTTTTGGAATGCCAAGTCCATTTCTGGCACTATTTTATTGATTGTGGGCATATTTGGGTCGTTTGGGGTAAAGTTCAAGGTCAAATGGAATTTAAAAGGGGCCGGTAGACCATGTTCTGAGTGAGTGATACACCCGACACAAGTTGCAATAGTTTCTAACCCTATTTTTTCTGAATGGGTCATCTGAAAATAACATAATCAAAGTATACCTAAATGTATTGAGCGGAACATACTTTTTAAGGCCAATTCCAAGAGGGTTACCAAAATCGTTGAAAATGACGTAATTTCAGAAGTATACCCAGGGAGCCAGAAGGATTTGAGAGGCATGGGGTGCTGTGAAAGGTTTGCCAGTGGAAATCATCTCTACATATATCCACAAACACAACCTAGGTGAACAACCTTGCAAATATTTTGCAGGAAATGCACAAAAAGCGAAAATCCAAGATGGCGGCCACACACTTTTTGTTTATATAATTTTTGAACAGGTTGTTCTAATTTAATAATTTAATGTGTGACACATCGTTTCTCATGTTTTTTTGCATGCCATATATATATCCATTTCGGGCAACATATTTCATTGATTTAGCCCATATTTAAATTGTTTATATGAAGGTCAAGGTGAAATTAAACTTTTAAAACGGCCTAACTTGCGTATTCGGAAACACAACTATGACAAGACTACATTTTCAAATATAACTATATACGTATGATATTAAATGTAGGTGTAAAATAAATACAGAATTCTCGTAAAATATAAGCTCTTTTTATCGGACACAAAATAGATTATTAATCTTAGGCGAATTCCAAGCTATGTAATTCGTGGTTTGTTCGGACCTCGATTTGTTTGTAACAGTCTCTTTTAGCAATGAAATCTGAGAGGCTGGTCCAAGCCAAAAATTAATCCGAGAGAAATATAAATTTATATACCAGATTCGATGTCTATCAAGAAAATCCCACCTCCTCCCGCTTCCATCCGCTGCAAGTTTTTTGTTCATTTTTCTTCTGACCGTTTTCATACTCTCCTCAACAACAGATAATCCTGTTTAATAATGTTATTGATAGATTTTGTTAATATTATGTAATTTGTATGTAATGATACAAGAGTCAAAGTTCATTAATATATTAATGTGAACAATGAGTAGATTGTTATTGATAGGTTTGGTTTTGTGTGAACAATCACTAGATTGTTATTGATAGTTTGGTTGATATTATGAATTTGTTTGTAAAGATACAAGAGTCAAAGTTCACATTTAAATAGTAGATTAGATCAATCAGAGACATGTATACATATTCATAGTAGATTAGATCAATCAGAGACTTGTATAAATAGTCATAGTAGATTTGATCAATTAGAGACATGTATAAATATTCATAGTAGATTACATCAATTAGAGACATGTATAAATATTCACCGGTTAATCCTGTTAACTGACTGTCAAGTAAATTTATACCTATTTTGGTCTTAGGGCTTCACTCTGTTACAACCACGTTTACATTAACAACATTTGAAGTGAAGCCCTTTTTATTTGTAGTCGTTTAATTTGATGTTTATTTTTAATAAACAAATTATCACCATTTTATGTGTCTGTTTTTGTACGATAAATGAGTTGTTTTGATTGGACAACGATCTATATAAGTAAAGGTATAGGCACGAAGGGGGTAAGGGAAACTTAGCAAGGGAGCTAGATAAATGCATATTAGCGGTTTGGCAATAGAAAAGTTTGACATTAGAGCAAACCTTGGGATGAATGGCGTTACCAGCTTACTATTGTTACTCAGTAAACTAGCCGACTCGAATGTAGCGCAGTAGTAGTAATTAAATATTGCCTCACGACACATCTAAGTGGTATTGCAATACGTGAGAAACAGTACATCGTCGATTAAGTGAATGATGTACAGATGATGATATGAGGGTGGCATTTAGCATTATTGTGGGTTATTTTTCTTCTCTTGCTCTATAGGGGGACGATCCAATACAATGATTTATACAATCAAACGAATTATTATAAGACCAAGGTTATGAAGATGAAAACAGCATAATATTCTGCTTTATAAGATTCACACCTGAAACTGAAAAAAAGATTAATTTATAGCATTGCTATGAAGATACAAATACTGCTGGTGGGGCTGCTGTTAGTATTGTCATTTTAAGCAGATGTATAGCTAGGATATAATTACTTCGCCAACTTGTCACTATTCAATGGCAATGGTAAGTACTATTAGCAGACATCAGTTCGCAAGATCTATGTTTGTGCGCATCAGACAGTTCTGAATATTGCCAACATAAAATCACAATACTGCAGCAAAAATTATTGTCGATGCAATTTAAGCAATTCGTCGGTGATACAGACACAATTTTTCAATCAATGGACAATGCAGTATATGTATATTTACATGGCCTTCTGTAAGATACCCTTAAATTTCATATGAATTTCTGCTTCCTCTCAGTCTGAAGGTGTCAGTACAGAAACAGAAAAAATACAAGATTACAACATATGTAAAAGTAAATGTAAACAGATAATAACAGACAATAAATATTGTTTGTCTAGTTCAGAGTACGACTGTATTTTTTTAAAGTGAGACGTGGTGCCAGGAAGAACAGAGGTTATAATAAGGGTTATGATACAGCAAAGAAAAAATAATATATGCCTTGGAGATTTATTAATGGAAAAGGTATAGTAATAGAGAATTACAGTCCACCAAGAAAGACAGAGATACCCAAGTAGTTTTAAACCCATACATAACTTGCGTGAGAGTATTGAAAAAGTTATTCCGATACATGAAATTGAATCTCATTGGGTTCTCCACATCACAGAGTTGTGTCATAATTTATTTACATTTTAAGTGGGTGTGATACCGCACATTTCCCTTTCTTTACAGGCAAAAGGTTTCTTTGTAGCAAGGAGGTGGATATTGCAGCATTTGAATAAAAACGTGAGAACATATCAGGGGCTGTCACAAACTAGAGTTTATAAATTATTAAACAAGGGGCTCAAGTAGACTTTCCTTAAGTTACCGCCACTAACAGAAGATGCATTACATTAACATGTGAATTAGCATTGGACACACTGCTGGGAGACACGTCATATTGCAAAACTAGACATTTACACACCACAACAGTATAATTATAGAAGATAGGTTGTAGATTATTCTGCTGCCAATTCTATCTACTCGATCATTTTTCGGAGCAAATCGCAAAACATATCGACTGGCTGTAACATAACATGTACTAATACCTTTGTGCAACAAACGAAACTATTTTTTGTTACATTGGATGTCTATACAAGAGATAAAGAAACCATGTAGGCCTACTTATAATGATGATTCAGGCAGCGATTATTCTCAGTGGGTTTTATTTTAAATTTATCTTCATCTCACAATCCATTCCTCAGCAGGTGCCCCCATTTCATTCACTTTGCTATCAAGCACATAGTTTCCGAGAGTAGGCTTATCATAAGAATAAGATTACTTCTCATTACTTTCAGTTTCAGCAGCTAGTCATTTATTTTGTTATATTCCTTTTTGATGTTATATTTGTATGTGCTAATATAAACATTTGATAATGGTTACAATTATTATTAGCCAAGAAATAAAACTACTGGCGATTCCAGAAATAATATATGTTCATAATAGGCGTGGGCATAGTCAGGTAAATAATGTCAACTCTGAAAGATCGACAAGTGATCATTTTACACCACTGTCAACATTTTGTCAGTTGATATCAGTCAGGTGATCAGATATGTTGTTATAGATACATTTTTAATATGCATTTAATTTAAGATAATATCATTTTTTAAAAAACAAAATTTATTATAGTGGAGACTTATAATATATTAAGTTTAATTATTGTTTCCTTAAAACATATTACGCAGTATTGTGGACATTTGTAATTTTGAAAAAGCGTTAATTGCCAACAATGTTTTCATTATTGATTTTTTTGATAATATGAACTAATTCAGTGGTTTTGTTTTAATTTGAATACTTTTATAAATGGCTTATATAACTTATAAAACTTTGCTTGGATTTATCTTTGCTGACTATTTGCGCTTCTATGTCTATTTAGTTAAAGATTATAAGGTTAAAAATAACCTGTTTTGACTTTACTGTTATTTATCCTTCACAGTAAGATTAAGTAATGAAACTATTTCCAGAATATAGTGCGTCATTTACACAGTGTTTTATTATTAAATAATATTGTTGAATTACTATTCAATCACTCGGCGGGAAGATGATCTACCGTTCCCTTTTAAATTCAATTTGACCTTGACCTTTACCCTAACGACTCAAATATGCCCACAATCAATACAATAGTGCCAGAAATGGACTTGGCATGCTAAAAACCCTTATGTCATATATAAAATTTGAAGAAGCAGTTAAAAAGTTATATGTAAGAGATCTTTATGGCGGCCATTTTGGATTTTACGTTAAAAATATATGTTCCACTCAATACATTTTGGTATATTTTTAAGATATTACTCCCGGACGACTTAGAAATCAGATAACAAAGGTTTCATAACTATTGCAATTTGTGTCGAGTGTATCCACAGGTCGCCCGGACTAAAGCGCACAGAGCATTGTATGTGCGCTATATAAGAACTCACCATTATTATTATTAAATGTCCATATACATATGTACATATTTTATGTGCCATATGTCATACCATGACTTGTACAGTATGATGCGCATGTACACCATTTCCGTCTACACATAACATCCCAACAAACACGAGCCATTCACCCAAGGATGGCTCAACGTTGGCCCACCGTCTACGACGCTGGACCAACATTGAACAAACCTTGGGTGAATGTCTCGTGTTTACTGGGTATGTGTTTAATCGGGAGATATGCTAACTTGCGGCCATCCTTACAACATTTGAGCCCCTACCCTGGTAGGATTCAAATCATACAGGATGACCTAAAAATAAACTTAAATATACTAATTCAAATCAACTGTAACTGTATAAGTGACGCTCAATAATTCTAAATATATGGGATATCATGTCGTCAATGAACGCACATTTATTTATAAATAATATGAATAATAAACCCTGACGTAGGCTGTCCTATGTAACGTCTGCCATTTAGCGACACCTTTAACAAATGTCACGTATTTAATATATCTGAAATCACTGCACTGGTTTTTAAGAAGAGTAAATGCGGCTATAGCATCCGGTCTAATTTAAATTTAAATTGTACATACACGTCGATATTGTATGATTAATTTGTGATATTTCAAATTGCTCCAAATAAAAGTGTAGGCCTACAAGAGATAAACTAAAAAGAGGATAACATTTCAGACATGATTCAGGTAACCCAACATTGGATGTTTCGTGTGATCTTGAGGTGGACCATGACCCGGTTTCATCAACCGACCTAAATCTAAATCGTCGCCTCGGAGCTAAAGGATCCTATCTGCCACTCTGACGAGTGTCAGATAGGATCCTTTAGCTCAGAGGCGACGAAATGTTGTCTGAAATATCAAATGTCAACAAATCCGCAAGCTTAAGACTGATTTAGGTTTAATCTCCACCTTCACACCGCCAAGCACGACAATAGTCGTTTTCAATTTGTATTATTTGCCAAATTAAACAAATATGGGTAATTTCAACCACTAATCCGCCCCCCTATCGTCCCCTTGGATATGAAAGGGTGTATCTGCCACTTTACAAAGTGGCAGATACACCCTTTCATATCCAAGGGGACGCTATGTCCGCTGGGTTCATGTTCAGCGTTAACTTAACATAGTGTGTGCTGGGAATAGGTCCCGGGTTCAAGTCTGGTGCTAAATTTTAAACTAATTAAACTAATTCAATCTGTTATGTTACAAATTCTACGTAACACTTTTTATCAAAACACATCACTGTAATAAGTCTATGTTTTTCTCCACAATAATCGTTTTGCAAACCCAAAATGGTATACTTGTATAACATACAAGCGATTATTATTGATTTTCACTAAAATAGCAATGCTCGGTCGACATTGGACTAGATAGCAGTAATAATATTGATAATGAGCAGATATAATGTTGAAAAAACAGATATCTTGTAAAGCGATAACACTGATAGCATTCAAAGGTTAGAAAAACAACCACTATGTGTGGTGGTCTATGTCTAGAAAACAGAACCTATCACACCAAACTGGGTGAGGCCACCCTTTGCAACCAAAACCCTTTGACTGCGGGGTTTCCAACCCTTTAAGTACTGCATTATCCAGTGTTGTATTTAACCAGAAATAGATGAAGACTTTATCTATTTCTGATTTTACTGAATAAATTTAAAGCTTCAAAACAGACTACATTTAAAGTTATTACCCTTTAAACCCTCACGATGCATCCAAACATCATTTTTCATCTCAGAAGAATGACTTCATTTCCCACACCTAGGGGGTTTAGAACGAGAATTTCCATGGAAATGTTTTAATAAAAACAATATATATTTTTTCATTTGCCACCCACTTAAAGTCATCTTCACTAACTACAAGTGGAGACTTACGACAGCAATTTGCGGCTTGTAGTGGATGAAGATGACAAATGATAAATTCAGACTTGAAAGGGTTAAAATCGAGGAAAAAACTATTTAAGCCTTTGTAGATATGTCAGTGAAACTTAAATTTAATTATCAAATAATTAATCATTGTTTCTGAATATCATGGTATTAAATCTTTCCACGTATAAGAAAAGCCATGAAGCCAGGATTAAATCTATTCTAAGAAGTTGCTATTGAAATGAATGCATTCAGTGAGATCGATATATATTTCTGTCACTCTGGGACTTGTAGGGTTGTTTTTCACGCCATCATGTCGTGTTTATCAGTCCACAGCAGTATTGACCTTTTAATCTCTATCAATCGCTAGCTAAACATAGTTTGCTTTGAAAAAAAATTAAAACCTCACAAGAGACAAAGTAGCATTTACAATGTTTACGTTTTCTGAATCGGAACCATTCAAGTTGTAATTATATATTAATATATAAATTATATTATACTACTCATTCCAGTGATTCAAACAGGATGTAAATGAAACGAGTTTTGCTGAAGAAGAAGGTGATAATTATAAGTACTTAATTTTACTGGTCTTTGGTCAGTTTGCATTTCTGTGAATAAAGTAACTAGCACCATGCTGTAGCATAGCATAACATTAATCATAGGGGGTTGTCATCTCTTTGAATTGCTCGATGAGTTTCACTTGTTAAGCGTAATTGGCTTCTTTAATGAATAAGAAATATTTTTCCGAGCTGCATTGTCATTTGATAAATCTCAGGCAATCAATCAATGTAGAAGCGCTTGAGAAGTTCGCTGTTACTGAAGGGTCTATGGTGGTAATTTTCCAGAATATATCCCTACGGTCATTGATATTGATACAATCATACCGACATGAGGCGATTAGTTAGGCGTCTCTTTGTAACCTAATATATTGAATTATTGTATATATGGTTTGATTTTGAACCCGATACGTAGAGGGGGGATGGCTCAGGCTCAGTCTATTTGATGCCTTATCTACGGTTCAAGTACAGGCTGAACCTTCAGACCGGATAATCCATTAAATGTGCAGTGATGGTCAAATATCGAGGTTCTTGTCACTGTGACCTAAACCCCCTAAAATGATCAAGTAGACTGTGGTGGCTAAACAGAAAATCCGAAATTTAGTCATTGAGATTCATATTCTCTTTAAATTCTAGTATAAACTGGTTGCTATCCTCAGTTTACAATATTGATAAAAGTACACAGAAATCAAATTGATAACAATGTGTAATATCATACCAGGAGTGTACTCCTATAACACGCTTAAAAAACGTAATTGGCCCATCATCAATTGTAAGGTTTGAATTGATAGGATGGTTTTATTGATCTCTTAGGAAAAACTCAGGTATTGCAATGTGTACAATCAAATAACGGTATGCAATTTCATGTGGCATTTTAAGGGGAGGGGTGTATTGTGTGGTAGTACCTGAAACGTTATAGTAAGTGTACATAATTAACAATATTTTTGCTAATACTCAAGTTTCTGGCACCAAAACTTAATGTTGGAAATTTAATAAAGCTGACAAAATATGATGAACACCTTTCGAATACTTACTTCTACATCAACTCATGTATCAACAGTGTTAGCTGAAAAAACTCTTTGAAAAAATTGTTATCATAAAATAATAGAAACATAATATAAATAAGGCAATACATAAGTGAGTCGTACCTTGGTATTTCAAAGGTGTTAATCCGCGCCCGGGTTTTATAATTCCAGTATTTTGATGTTGAGTTGAGATTATGTTTATTAACAGATTACTCCAGTATCGTCTGCTCACCATGAATGAGCCCTTGTTCTGATGTACGTCATCGCGCGTAAAGAACTAAGCACCTGAAGCATGTGGAACATTTAACACCTGGAACACTGCATGATGTCCACTGCAGTGGTCTTTCCTAGTTTGTGTAACCAGTTGTTTTAACCATAACAAGTATTTGGTGTATAAATCATGGAGACCAAAGCTTTTTCAAATTTGAAATCATCACAAATGTCCTAATTAGCTATTTCCGCTTCATTTGAATACTCGAATACTTTTTTTTATTCTTTCAGTGCGTAGTCCGACTCTAGACATCAGAATCTGACGTCTGAAGTCTGTCCCCGCACTGAAAAGGTTGATGAAACACTTGAATCACGACTGTATTCGTTTTTTAATTTGTTTTCTTAGCCGATCAAATTATTGTTATTGGGAATTACATGAGTTCCTAAACATTAATATTTGCTAATGTTTAATATCATATTAAGCAATTATAAGTTATTTTCATACAAAAATTCACTTTAGCGCTTTAAAGGCTATAAAATATTATAATACTGATATACCCTCCCAAATCAATTCACAAATCACAAAAAAATCAGTCCTTTGATTTTAAACCTTTTCCCACTAAATTGTTTGTAACTATTTCTCATACATTCGAAGATTGAATTTGTTTACCCTACATGTGACGAAAAATGTGAATATTTATAAAACGCAGATACTTGAAAAAATGAATTAGTTTAATAACTAAGTATATATTCCACAGCATATTTCATCATTTCAATCTTTGACCTTTTATTTCAGTTGAAAAAAACCCGTGTTAGTAATAAGGATTTAAATTTGGTATGGTATGTGTCAGTGTTAAAGCACACCACTATTTTTTTTCTTTATCCGACCACTACATTCTAAGCCGGTAATGGAGACTTATTGTTGATCAAGTCCAGACCAAAAAATCATAGTAGTAGACCTATGGTACTATGATCAGTCAGGTGTGACCGAACTGTTGATTTTGAGGAATCCTCATTATGGTCGCATGTGTTTTAAGTCAGTTAAAACCCAAAGCTAAGCATATGAAGCTCCTCATGCTTATCCAATACGTACATTTTCTGTGCAGACGTTAAATGACGTAGGGGCCTACGTTTTAAGTCCTTTAACATGCGAGTCAAATTCAATGTAATGTTCGATATGCCAATCTTACATACATGATATGTTGCATTCAGGGTCCAATTTTACACCACGCGTGTAAAGGAGTGCTGAAAATGACGTCATATCGATCATCTCTGATTGGCTTATCACACATACAAGGGATGCTCACCCAGTATTGGTTCAATGCTAGGCCAACGTCTGCGACGTTGGCCCAACATTGCGTCAAATCTGGGTTTGAGTCCTACGTATGCTGTATATCGCACGCACATTTTGTAAATCCGCCCACTGACCTGATATCAGACTATAAGGAGTTAATGGGGTCACGGGGTCAAATTATTATCAGAACGTGTCCATTATATTGCCCGTGAGTAGAAAAATCATCTCTTCAGACTGCACACCCTCCCCCTCAGAGCAGATCGTCTTAACTTACACCAAGGATACTAGAACTTCTAGTACCCTTGCTTACACATACGCCAAAGCCAGACCGAAATTGTCCGTCTGACTGTCCATGACATACCAAAGAAAATAAAAACGAGTATGAATGCGAAATTATGTATTTGATAAGCATGATAAGCTACACAGCGCGTACGAATATATACACAACAGCATCACTTACATGTGAATCGCCCCTTGACTGGTTGAAACTCTCAAATATAGTAAACTGATAATATATATAATATGATACATAGTATTCAGTAATCTAAAATTGCCCTGTATGTGTAATTTATGTGTTCGTGCCATATGTGACGTCACATGAAAATTTACCACGATAATTTAATTTATTTTATTTACTTATTTCAATTACATGATAATTATCAATGACAAATTTAGATAAGTCCACTTCCTAGCAAACACAAAACATTTGTATAACATTTGTTCAACGTCTGCTCCGTTTTTACTGGGTTGGAACACACCTACGTATGTAAAGCTAAAAATCCAGGCCCAGCAAACACGAGACACTGAACCAATGTTGATTTAAGGTTAGCCCATCGTCGGGGAGTTGAAAACTGCAGAACACATGCAAACATTAATCTCTCACTATTCATGTTAGCAGTTACAGCTGTTTGCCCCTACACTTAGGGCGAGACGAGACTCGTATTATGTCGGAGTCAGTGAGATACGATGACTGACGTAATGATAAAACAATGGATGAATCATTAACCTTTTCACTACCATACATGACGGAAATTTCCGTCGTCATTCGTCAATGAACGTAACCATAAAATGACACAAATTTTCGTCAAATATATACTACATTTATGTATTTTTCGTCATTTGAAGCTGGAAATTGCGTTAGCAATTCCAGCTTTAAATGACGAAAAATAAAACTCCTACACCAGTATATCTGGATCCTGGCATGCACCCCGGCCTGGAAGTCAAGGGGTTAAGGGCACGATGATCAAATTGGATTTGCTGTCTTATCAACGTTGATGCTAAATACAGACTGACGTTCACAGACAATTAAAACACTAATCCCTGTTTTCTTCACCAATAAAAAACAACCAAGCTATTATTTCGCAGGAAAACATAAAGTCATGATGGTTTCTCATGATTGTGATTTCGAAAGAGGTTGCAAAAAAAATTAGCGTCATGGGACACAAATATTATCAAGAAATTGACACGACCCATGTAAATGATGAATGTCTAGTTTTCCTTCGATATGTTAGACATTTTACTTCACATGTGACACTCTTGAACTTTGGGGCAGAAATTACGGTAGCAATTCACGCTTCAAAATACCTGAAAATGACGACGTAATACTAGTAAAAAAATCATGTAGAACAGTTTTTTTTATGTTTTAAATCTCGTAGCACAGATTTTGATTCCTCTGTCCAAATGCACTGTCCAAGGAGTTCGTTATGTTGTCCAGTTAGGGTTTAATTATTTCACCCAGATTTCTGTGTAACTAGTGGCCCGCAGTTTGATTCCAGATAATTATATACAGTAATTAGGCCTACGTCGTCACCATGTTTTTCTTTAGATAAGAGAAAAATCTAATGAGGCAGGGCGGATAAAAAACATTTAAGAAAAAAAAACATTGAATCTATTTCAAGAAAATGAGGGGCGACCAAAAAAGAGCATCGGACAAATGAGGGTCGACCAAAAAAAAGAGCATTGGACACATTTCTAGTCCAGGGTTTGAGTCCTGTCTCTACAGGTCCCCAGTCGTAATCTCTGTCACACACTTCACCTTTGTGACAATCCACGTCACCAATCAGTGTATATTTAGTAGTGTTATCACCTCCCAAGTGGAGTGGTGCGCATCTTCTGAAAACTGTCACGGAACATTGGTCCAACTCTGTATCAAAACTGGGCCAGCATCTCTGCTGCTGCCCCAGCTTTGATACAGCGTTGGGTTAGAGTCCCAAGCTAATTGGGTGATGATCACTTCACCTGGTTTAGTAGACTATAGATACGGTAGTCATTCTGTCAAGTGCCCTACCCCCTTACCCCTTAATAGTCACTTCTTTCTTATCACATCTCATTCAAAAAAGTTCAGCTATGATATGATATCAATTTATCTGGGCCACCCTTAAAATGGCAAAAAATCAACTTATCTATTCACCTTTTTCCGTTGTGAATTATTCCCATTTGAAGCACCCATTTTAGAAAATGAAATATTCAAACGATGTTGATGTTCCGTATTCCTTGAAATATCACATTTATATGACAATATTTATTACCTACAATATGTTAAATCGCTTGCATATTTTGTACATAGTAGTTGTGTTTGTCTACTGCAATTACAAACCGATGAAAATTTGAATCCAAACATGCCCTCAAGTAATAAAAAACATTGCACACGATAGTCACACATGTAGTTACATAGTAAAATATTTGAATTTAAGGTGATTTTATCGATTTGCAGCCTGAAAGTATACGTTAGATGTTACTCGGTTAAGGGCTAGAAATTGGTTAAATAATAATAATAACCGTGCCAAAGACTTATCGCACGATCTCCGTGATTTATTACATGAGAAATTATTTGCTGTGGTCACATGTTGTTCAAATAAAAACAGTAAAGTGAATCTATTGTAGAAATTCCACTACTGGTGAGACAGGCGCAGACCATTGGGAGCCACTTGACGTGCACGCTCGGCTGCTACACGTGGGTCGTGTGTGCAAGTCAAGGACCTTATTAGCCAGATAAACAGCTTCAGCTAGAGCAATAAAAGACTCGAACTCACAATCTCTATTTAAGTATTTCAACAGCTACATGTGTGTAAAATCTATACAAAACATAAACCTGATGCATTTTTAAACAAATATATTTTTATCTAGAAGTAATAGACCTACTGAAAATACTTTAATTTGTATTGATGTAATATATCAGTTGTGTGCTAAATTCATTCATTATAATAAATTGTTGGATTTAAAAATTGCCTAAAAATACCTGGACTGTCGATCGCGGTAACAAAATAATATAACTAATTTCCACAGCCTTGAAGCTGTGGATTGCAAACAGCAATACACGACTTGAACGCAGTAACACTTATTTAAATTATGCTAGCTAGCCTCAATGGGTAACGTATTTAAATCATTTTTAAATTATCGCAGTGAAATTTTTAATGTAAATTTTATAATACAGTATTCAAATTAAACAAACGCGTTTCTCCTTGCTGAAAATTGAGAGCGTTAGGGTTTAATGGCCAATATATCATTTTCAGCTCATTCAGAAAAGCAAGAGAGAGCGGGTAATTTTTTAGAAAAAATATATTTAATAAATATTTAGGTGATACAATCACAGCGTCTCCTAATATAATAAATATACCGGTATATTATTTTTAAAATAATGTGTGTTTTTACTAAATTAATTTAGAATAATTAGCTAAGTTCTGATCACGTTTTGTAATTTTGGAGGGCGCTAGTAATTAAAAAAAAAGGTTTTACATTTTCATAATGTGGCAAATTCAATAAACTAAAAGCTCTGTCTGACACATAAGATAAAAATAAAATTTCTAAGTTAATCACCGAAAACAATAGTCTTTCTCTTCAGCTTCAAATAAAAGTAGCCTGAATACTTGTGAACAAGATTAATGACCGAAGGGCATAGATGAAGTATTGATAGTAATCTAAAAAAGCCATCTAAGGTTATACAACAATACCTCTTATATGTGACAAAGCACTTGGCATATATCTACAAAACAGATCACTCTTTCATATCGAACATAAATCATGACCTCTTCATAATATGCACTGCGGTTATTCTATAACGAACGCAGACACCAACCATACCGTATTGAAATTTAGATAGTATATGTATCCTTGTTCCATGCTTTCAAACTGTTCCTGGCATAAGTGAATATTCCCTGATGCGAGTCTCTTATCAAATATTGATTGAAAAAATATTTGTTTTGCATTTGAAACAACAAAAAATGTATTCACACTTATTATTGCAAAAAGGTTCCATGTGTTGAATAATATTTTTAATTGACAATCTTTTGAAAATATTTTTTTGGAAACAACCCATTAATTTATTTATTTAAGTTGATAAATAAAATGCACTATGTAAAAAAACAATAATAGGGCCTGTAGTTTATGTTACGTTACTCATATATACAGTAACCGTCACTTTTAAAATACAAGGGATAATAATGGCAACCGCAAAAATCACCGATGTTAAGGCCGCATATTAAAATATATAAATAAATACAAAATAATTAATAATATGTCAAGAGTGATATGTAAGCAGTTTTAGAACGTTAGTTAATAAAAAGATATTCGCAAATCTACTGATAACTAATTGTGATGCAGTCTTGTCGTACTCGTGTAGCATTGTTGTGAAGATGTCTGGGGTTATTTCAGTAACACAATAGTGCGAATTGACGTAATAACAGATCTGCAAAAACTGAATATTGGCCCATATGCTGGGCCAACTTTTGCCACGTTGGCCCATCATTAAGGCAATATCTGGACAGCATATCATTTTCGCACATGTACTTCCAGCACCTGTCAGATAATAAGAGTGACAAAAACACTTGAAATACAATCATGATTCCAATTAAGCGTAGACCATAATGGTAGGTAACACTCTGACCTCAAGTGGAACCCTTAGTGACTGAGAGGTAACGTTCATAGCCTTTGACAGTCAGGATCCAGGCTCGAACCCTGTATGTGGCGGCTATAATGTCATGACTTAGTTTTCTTATTTTTATCACAATAATGGTCGAAATGAGTCTCGAAACTGATAAATAATGTACTTATATTTAGCGATATAGTCACATTGAATTGAAAAGGAGGATTCACGTGAAATTGGAGATCCACTTTTCAATTTCAATGGATCAATGGAACTATGTGATGTAAAATATAAATATTTGTTATTACATTTATGTTTGCGGAAACACGCGTGCACTTTGTTGCTAAAATCAAATGAATGAATGAATGAATGAATGAATAAATGAATGAATGAATGAATGAATGAATGAATGAATGAATGGATGAATAAATGAATGAATGAATGAATGAATGAATGAATGAATGAATGAATGAATGAATGAATAAATGAATGAATGAATGAATGAATGAATGAATGATTGAATGAATGAATGAATGAATGAATAAATGAATGAACGAATGATTAAATGATCAAATGAAAATGAAATGAAATGAATCGGGCTTTAGGCCACCTTTGTGCACATATAGGCTAAACTGAGCCAGGAGAACCTCCTGAGGATGGTGAGATGATTGAGATGGCACTGTCCTCCAGACACAGGATTCGAAATTCGAGCCCTGGCGGTCTGAGGCCGAGCACGCTACCTCTCTGTCACGGAGGCTCCCCACAATACTGACTTTCACACATGGATGGGGAAGAAACATCTTTTGTTTCTTTCAAACAGCCGAGACCGGGAACCGAACCCCGAACTCTGGCGTGAAAGGCAGCGGTGCTAACCACTACCCTAGGGCCCCCGCCCATGATCAAATGAATGAATGAATGTGCCGTAGCCACGTACAGACTAAATTGATCCGGGAGAATCTACTGATGATGCGAGATTAATCAGATGACACTGCTCTCCGGGGACAGCAACTATTTCATTCTCCATCTACATCTGGTAGGCCTATTCATTTATTCAAATGAATAAAAACATTCCTACCTTTAAAAACTAGACAAGTTCACAATAATTGGTATTTGGTTTGAGATATCGACCTGTAAAATTGATCATTTTCAGTCAATATTATAATAATTTTATTTCGTCAAAAGCGTGGCCCACACTGAAGGTGGTTATTTAAGTAGGTGTCCGACCAAATACAAAAAGGAAGATGATCGCCAGGCCCTTTATTGCATGGCTAACTATTTGAATAAGTTTTGTGAGAGGTATTTAATAGAAACAATGACTAAAATTTGTCGAAATATGCATGGGTAAATGGTGAGTGTACAGGGGAAAGGAAAGGGGTTCGATGCAAAGTGCTAATGAAGACTGTATTGTACCCAGCTAAACAGAGTAGACATTGTGGGGGATTCAAAACCATAATTAAAAAAAAAAACAGCCAAATTTAGAACCGGAAAAAAAGTGAATTATAGAGCTCGATGTAACATAACCGGCAACGTAAAGCGTAGCGTTTATAACATTAGTGTTACTACCATTCGAAACGACAGGTGACCTTTCCACAAAAGACAATTTGCAAATTTTGCCGAGCTGGATTTCCCACGAGATGCTTTATTCTGAATGCACATTGCGTTCGCAGTTCAGTTTCGATCGCGTGGCTTTAAGTACCACCCTTGGTAATTTTATCTCCTTCCCACTGCCCACCAGACGTCTGATTTTAGCACAGCACCGGGTTAATGTTGGGCCAACGTATTTGACGTTGGCCCAACATTGACCCAATGAGGTGGTTTGAGAAATTGGCAAAGAAGACGCGGGAATTAAGTTTATCAAGGGATGTGACTGGCAGTGGTTGATCGATATCAGCAATGTAATTATCATACCACACAAATATATTAAAATATATATTATATTAAAATATTGTATTTCCTATTTTCATCACTGCATCACAAATATTAACTTTTATATTTACAAAATATCACGAAAGGAAGCTTTATCTGCTTCACACATTATACAGGTTGTATAATTATATATCACACATCGTCAAATAGCGGCTAAAGTGATGTAAACCGGATTGGGTGATGGTTTTCTGGGTTTGAGACCATGTGTCATCCAAACCCTAACACGCTCATCGTTGTAAGACATTTGAACTACAAATATATAATACTGAGATTGGTAACGGTTGTAATGCTTCTCTGATTGGCTATCTTAAGAATATTTCACAATAAAAAGTATATTTGAAGTGTATGTATATTATAATGAAAAGTTCCCAGCACTTAAGGTGTTAATTGTGATGTCTATAATCCCCCTCTATTGTGATAACTGATAACATAATAACTGGTGCAGATTCTGTCGCATGATATGTGACACCCTTTCCTTACCAAAAGATAACGACAACAGGGGCCATGCACATTATAAGTAAAAAACATACGTCATATCATGGCTGATGGAATTAACCGAACTGGATGAAATTGAACCCAATACACCCTTAAATACCAAGTGGACAAAGTTATCATTTATTTCGCATTGCATGATATCCGCTTGCAATGATTGAAGCTGACATCTATACGATACGTATAATCATGATAATATACACCCATCATATACTGCTTTACATCAGCGATGCTGTTCCTCACTGTCTTAGAAACGTGAGACGTTGGCCCAATGGTGCTTGAAAGCTGGGCCACCGTCTACGACGCTGGCCCAGTATTTAGCCAACATTGGGCCAACGTCTCATGTTTACTGGGATGCTCCTTTTTATAACTTCGCGGCTTCTTCCCTAAAAGCCAACTATTGTCCTAACCATCACATGACAATACACGTGACAATAACGCTGATCATGTGACCTAATCCAATCTGGCATAGACAAGTTCACGCTGAAGCACGTAGATGGCACCACCTCACTCTGACCCCTATTGCTGACCAGAGTCACCATCTGTTTGACGACATTGGTTCAATGTCTCGTATTTGATGCAATATTACATTAAAAAGTCACCGCATTCTCACAAAATGTATTTTCCATTTACACTTTCCATTAGGTTTTACTAGCGCCCTGATCCCACTTTACCTTGTATTAATATGTTTTTAAATGAGCAAAATCATAAATAGGAATGATAATTCATTATAAAATTAACATCAAACGTCAAGTCAATATAGAACTCATCTCATTTTATGTTTGTTGCCGTCTGCTTAGCCACGCTAAATAAGGTCATATATATGTGAAAACAAAAGTTTTTTTGTAAATAATAATTATTGCAATTGTTAATTGCAAAATAGATGTTCAATAACTTGATAAGTCTATTTACGAATTAGTGCTCTGTGTTTATCTGCACACTTGATAAATTTCATGGGCACTTTTGCTTTGAAAAAAACGGCTCTACACTGCGTAGAGGCGGTGCCAGTATCGAAAGGGTTAAATAATTTATACAGAGACAGAAAAGGTGGATATGCTGTAGCCTAGGCATAACAATCACATCCTGAGGAGGCATAATCATGACAAGGGTTAACCCTTTCAATCCTAAATTTAACATTGTAAACCTTATTCGACACACACGATTCTCGAATTGCATAAGGATCAGATAAAGTGAGTGAAAAAAGAAAGAAAATTCCCAGATATTGATAAAACATTCCTATAACAATCCGCCTTCTAAAACATCGTTTTTTAACATTTTTTATTAGCACATTGTCTATCAGTTTTTAAACATGTTGAAAATAAAACGTGACACCAATCCGCAAGATTTGACAAAAGTTGACCTCCGTTTTGTCAAATCTGAATAATTTTCACTCACTTGAAGTTGTGGGTCGCGTCAGCGAGCCACAACTTCAAGTGGGTGAAAATTCAAATTGAATAACTTGGCGGTTAGAGGGTTAAATTGCTTACATCGGCTGACAGTATAGACGTTCTAATTACTGACCTGTTTAATGACAGTTCTGGATCTGGTGCATTAGGAGGATCAAGGATCAGGTCATAAGCCAGCTGCTTCTATATCCTGTCAACACATTAATTAAAGAACAGTTATGTCATAATCAAATTTTTCAGAGAGAGTTAACAAACCATATAATGTTGGGGGGAGATTGCACAAATAAATATTTTTTGTTCAAAATTCCCATCAATAAATGAGCGGAATATACTAACGAAAACTAACAATAGGGTTACATTTGTTTCTGCAAATATCAAGTGCAGGTTGTATGCTCTTGAAATTGAAATTAACGTAGTCACCACACAATGAATAAATATAACAAATTTTCTTCGTTCGAACAACAGAGTCTTTTTCAGACAACTATTTTTCCAACAAACATACTATTACGTGAAATTTACTTCTTAAATAAAGAAGCTTTGTAAATTATAATAACAATACAGTGTATAACAAAACTGTCAAAGGTTGAATCACGAAAACAAATTATCTCTCAGCTTAGGACTTGTCATATGATACCTCTGTAATTTCAACCACTCAAGTCGTGGGGCAGTGATTGAAGATCACACAAATAATGTGTAACTCAAATGGTTAGAGGTCAATGACCTTCCCTGTGGATAAGGTAACACATGGTCAACACGGCTCATGGTCAGTCTTTGATCAAGCTGGCATAGAGTCAATATTAATAATATGTGAAGCCATTGTGGTGATATGTAATAATACTGGATTTGCAGGTAGTCTACATAACACTGGGCAGCAACAAACATACCTGGATCAGCCAAGAGGACCAGGCACTTATTAATGAATTTATCCTGTTGTGATATATATTCATATTTGGATTGGTACAATGTGTGAATTGCCGCTTTGAGAATCTTAGTGGTTTTGAATGTAGGCTTCATTCTGATTCTAATAGTTGGCGTATGCTTTATTTTTCTAGTCAAGCTAGTAATAACAAGAATTATCGTGAATATGAAAGTTTGAAGTTCGAGTTGAATTTGATCTGATTACCTTAGATTGTATTTGATTCGAATTTATTTTATTTTATTTCATTATGTATTGCCAGTGATAACATTACATACCAGTGCATTCAATATATCGTCTTGTATTCTATTATATTGCATTACACTATATTATCACATTGCATTTCAATCAATTCCATTTCATTGCATTACATTACACTGCATTGCATTGCATTGCATTGCATTGCATTGCATTGCATTGCAATGCATTGCATTGCATTGCATTGCATTGCATTGCATTGCATTGCATTGCATTGCATTGAATTGCATTGCATTGCATTGCATGGTATTGCGTTGCTTTGTATTGCATTATCTTGTATTGTAATAAATATTACATTGCGTTACATTACATTGCTTCACATTGGTTCACATTGCGCTGCTCTATATTGTATAGTATTCTTGCCCAGTCGCTGTACTAGGGACTAGAGGGAATATAAACATAACGATGGCTTTAACGGGATCACTCAACTGCCAGAAACGGCAGCCCGATAGGTAGAAAAACATACCTGCCGTTATTACTGCACAAAAAGGTTTCTGTGAAACGAGGTGGCTCTAGTGGGTGATCATTCTGCTGCATTAAAACCACCTGCTACCCCTGCACTTTAAAGGCACTAGCTATATAATAACATGAAATACAGAGATCAATATTTAGAGGTGAGGAAATTAGTTGAGTGGAACCAATAGGCAAACCTAGCAAACAAGACGCATCGACCCAATATTGGTTTATAGCTGAGCCAACGTTGCAGAAGGCGGACCAACATTTGACCAACGTCTCGAGTTTGCTGGAAAAATACATTTAGACTGTTCATTGTCAGGCTAACAGTTGGGAGATTGTTTCTGACATGTTTCACTTGACTCAGGTGTAAATGAGTGCCTGGTTGGACAGATATGGCAATGTGTAATGATAAAATAATTAAATGATCCGAAATGGCTCATGACCGTATGCACTCCGTGGAGTTGACAGTGACAAATCTAAAGTAATAAAATAAAAGATATTTAAATTGAGAGGTTTCGACACATAGGTCAGGTCTCCTATAAGTATGTGTTGTCAACATGACGCCTGGTAGCTTTGTGCACACCAGATGTCACCGTATTGCCATGCTCTACATATCATTATATTATTACGCCTTTCTAAGCACTGAGTCCCAGAGAACAGAAAATATTACCCCAATGCTGTTTTAATGTTGGGCTACTCTGTCTCAACATTACATTAACGTATCCTGCTTGTTGTTAGGGTCACAACGCCCGCCTGAGCAAAACAACTCATATGAATGTAAAGCGAAAAAAAGCGCGATAAGATAAAAACACATGGTAAGTTATCATACAAACAGGAGCGTTGATTAGGTTGAGCATTGAGAACGATACCATGTCAACCCAGAGGCTGTATAACAATCTGATTATGTATGATATTATATGGTCATTCCTAAATGAATGTTCCGAAAAAACACAACAGGAGTTTATCTTTTAATGGCCCTAAATTGTGGAATAGCCTGGACAGCGAAACAAGAGAAGCAATTTCTCTTTCTGTTTTTCAGTCAAAAGTTTTTAATTTTTTATCTGGCCTTAACTGTGATAAACTTACTGAATAGAGCGATGTATAAAATAGTTATATTATATTCATACTATGTGCATGCTTATATGTATTTATACTATGTATATTATTGACCTTCTTTATATTGCTCATATTTGTAATAATCTATTTTATTGCTAATCTATGCTTGTATGATATGTTATTTGAACATTATGTACCATTTTGAAGAGGGCCTCATGGCAGATGAGCAAAAGCTCAATGAGCAACCCTCTATAAATAAAGATTATTATTATTATTATTATTATTATTATTATAAAGTAAAATTAGCAAATATTCTATACAGGTCAATTATAATGAATGACATCGTAAATCAATTGTAGAAATTAATCATATTTTTGTTAAATTTTGTTCAATAAAGCCGAAAATGCGTATAGTAGGGGAGCTTAACCTCAAAAAAAAGGTGGAATCGTTCACTTCATTGCGAAAGTCTGCATTTTTTGTCACAGGCTGACATGACCTAGACATTTCAAAATCTGCCGACAGACAAGTGAAATGTGCCCCCTAGCGGCTATACTGGACGATGCAAAATGGCCGCCACTAAAAACCTTGCGCAAGATAACTTTTTAACTAATAATCACAGAATAACTTGTATTACCTCTATTCTGTGATATTTGAGACCAACGATCACAATTATTATGTCATTTTCAACCTAAAATGACCAAAATAGTATAACTTGTTGATTAAACTTATTATTATTCGCACAAACGGGGCTGTCAATGAAATGTTTACATACAGCTGTAACGTGATTAGATTTATTAGGGTCGATTAATTTCTCTAATGTCTATTGAACAAAAAAATTGCCTAATACAAGTTAGCACAATGCAAACGATCTGCAAATCTTAAAAGTCATCGTAATGGAAAAAATTTCAGGCTAGGCTATTGTCAAACTGGCAAAATACACGTGTTTTTGTGGCCAAGCCGTTGTGTTTGTAGAATCAGCCGGTGATAACTGCCTACTGTCTTAAGATATAGTACGTCAGAATGTGTTTTTTTATGCTGACTACTGATTAGGAAACAGACGAAAAACATGCATTGTTGATAAACGACAGCGCATTATGAAGATAGATTGGTTTTACTACGGGTGATAAAATGTACTGTTATTCCTGCATGTAAAATTCCGTATCCTGAGCAATGCATCTAAACATAGGTCTACATCGAGCAATCAAGCTGTTTAAATAACAAAATCGATGGATATCTCACGCCTAAGCCCTCTTTGCTAAACCTAACTTATTCGGATAGTCAAGCTACATACCGTTTCTTCTTTTGGTCACAGTGAATGCTTTTAGCAAAGTTTTTCTAGACTATATAATATGCGATACCGTTTATTTCATACGTTAGAGCATTATTTGAAATATTTTAGCATCTGAGAATCACTTTCAGTTACGCCAGATTTGAAATACAGACCTCTACTGTACATGTAAAAATGTCTTACAAAATGTTTCTTCCCTACCCACTCTTAAAGATTCAGTATTGTGGAGAGACTCCGTAACCGAGAGGTAGCGTGCTCGGTCTGAGACCGCCAGGACTTGAATTTCGAATTCTGTGTCTGGAAGGAAATGACATCCGATTCATCTCAATAGTAATTATGTCATTTATTCATTAATTCATTAATTCATTATTTCATTCATTCATTCATTCATTCATTCATTCATTCATTCATTCATTCATTCATTCATTCATTCATTCATTCATCCATTCATTTATTCATTCATTCATTCATTCATTCATTCATTCATTCATTCAATCATTCATTCATTCATTCATTCATTCATTCATTTATTCATTCATACATTTATTCATTCATTCATTCATTCATTCATTCATTCATTCATTCATTCATTCATTCATCCATTCATTCATTCATTCATTCATGCGTTTGCGCGTTCGTTCATTTGTTCGTTCGTTCATTCATTCATTCATTCATTCATTCATTCATTCATTCATTCATTCATTTATTCACTCATTTATTCGCTCATTTACTCATTCATTCATTCGCTCACAAATGCATTACAAGCATGTCTCGTTTTTTTTTGTCTTGTTACTTAGCTCACTCGTTTATTCAAGTGTAGCCTTTTTAGATATATCTAATTGGTAACCACTATATTAAGACAGACAGGGTACCATTTGGTTAATGACCTTGACTGGTGACGTCATGGTTGTTTGACCTGATAAGGGGGTCACGTAGACCATTCCGAGGGTGTCACACTGTGGATAAACATGTCCGTAAACTTTACACTTGACGTGTTCACTTGCGTAATAAGATCTCCATATTTATGACGGTGACAAATCTCGCTAGTTAACAGTCCGCAAGATAAGCTGCGAGATCTCCGGCCTGTAATTCCTTCCCAATCAAAGCTGAGACCAAAATGTTGTGCCACAACCGACATATGTCAAGTCGATAACGAGGTTCAGTGGTTTGTGAGTTTTGCGTGAGAGAGTAATGGCCGCCTAAACAAACAGAGAAACTAGAGAATGTCCAGCGTCTGTACCCTGCGAACACAAGACTTTCACATTATGTTGACCCAATGTTGGTACACCATCGAAGACGGTGGACCAACATTGGACCAACATAAGTTTAACATTCTGAGACAACCATATCAGAAAATATTCTCATGTCATTTGCTGCTCAGACTATTGCTTGCTCCCAGTGTCTCACAAGCTAAATTGTTTATCCACCTTTTATCGTCCCCTAAGTGTGTCTTGCTCCCATTTAATTCAGCAAAATACCCACAATAACAATCGCCCTCTCCCAAATGTTTAGTGTGTCATTCATTGATTGTAAACTATACCAAATATTGACCACAGTACAGCTAAACATACTGTAATGATCAACAGTTAGATTGCAGGAGAACACGAAAAACTGCTTAGTGAAATATATATGGCCAACTTTCCATAACTTCAGGCCAAATTCCACCAGTCCAATGTATTAGTTTGTGAAAATTCCATCAATCATTAGCTTATTAAAGTGGGTGGGTCCTTGAGATTCGCTGAGCACAGGTTAACGTTCTAAGGAGTGGGGTCCGTCAGTAGTAAATATTTGGAATCAGTGGAGCGAAACGACTGACGTAAGACAATACAAGTGAAGCCCCGACAAAAAGTTTTACAGTGGAGTTAATGAAAATAATAATCTAATAATCTAATCTAATATTTAATTGATTCAATTGATCTATTTATGTATAATAAGCCCAATGTCTACCATAATGATGGAAAATACCTGGTAAATTACACTAATATTATTCATTAGGCATATTATTAGATTATTATTACATTAAATTAATTAAATTAATATCTAATCGTTTGTTAAAGACAAGTATCGAACAATCTTGCATTCCTACGTCCTGCTGATGAACATATTTGAGCAGTCTGTAAATATTACATAAACATATCTTTCAATCCGTATTTTTCTACAGAAATGTGCCTTCTCCATTTTATGGCGAGAGGTAACGTTATTGGTCTTGTGTTTGGGGGCATTGTCTTATTCTGCCATTTCTTTGTCTTTATCTTACTCATTTCTTTGTCTTTATCCTACTCATTTCTTGGTCTTTTTTAGTTTATATTATTTTGTTAATTGACGTGGACTATAAACCTCATCATTCTAGTCAATTCCTTTAACACCATCGCAGGTAACACGTACGAGACGTAACTCCATCCTGTCTCTATTTAGACGTCGTTGTATCCACTTTCAGTGTCATCTAGGTTGATTAAAAAATGTGTTTGTTTTATGCCCTATTTTTTCGTTATACATTGTTTTAAACCAAATATTAGACTAGCAAAACATCAGAGCGGAGATAAACAAATAAATATTAGCGATAATTATAGCCTATGGTTCTATAGAGACGATAGTATAAAGGGTCCGTTACGGCTAGTAAGTGATTATTCTGTTTATGTTGTCGGATGAAAACATAAGCAATTACTGTTTGGGCTGGCCGTTTGTTGTCATTGGGCTCTAGTCACACAGAGAACATGTCCAGAAAACATGGGACGCTAAACCAGTATTGTTTTGATGTTGGCCCACCGTCTTCGACGTCGGCCCAACATCAAATCAATACTGGGTGAGCATATGTTAGGCCCTATTTGCCGGGCGTCCACTCATGAAAACTCACCATATAGGCGGTAAGTGTTCTATGCTCAGATCTCTTTTACATGAGTCAAGTGTGAATGTCTCAGACAATTTATTCTCATTCTGGCAAACAGATTAACCATGGAGGTTTTTAAAAGAATAATTGTGCAGCTACCAATGCGTTGTTTTTATTTTTTTTATAATGAATGACATGACAGTGTAATAACTTGAACATGAGAGGCCATCATATAAATATACCGTATCACCGCGCATAAACGTGCATGCACTTATATTTGAAGATGCACTTAGTTTTCGAAAACACGTGCATGCACTTATAATCGATCATAAAAAATATTTTAGGAAAAATACATGCACTTATATTCGAACATGAAATGACCTTGATAATAAACAAATAATAAATATTTTGACATAAAAATGCAACTTATTTGTTTTTTTAACGACATTTATGGTACGTATAGCATTATTAATGCACTATCTCGGCATCGAGATGTGCATTATATAACCTTATTTCAAGAAAACAACAACATTTACTACATAAATATAAGTCTAGTTGCCAGGCGCAAAAAAATGTTCACTGTTTCAACAGCCAGCAATAATTCCATATAGTGCATGTTTGCATTGTCACAGCTATATTAACAGTGGCGTCCACACCAGGGCTCAAGACATGATCATGGTTGTAAAAACAAAACGTTCTCATTGAATGACTTGTCCAACCTCGGAGTCTCTCCCCACTGATATGACGCCTCCCCACTCTCCCACTCTTTGTGAACTGCTGTCGCCCACTTGTGCATTATCTTTTCTTCGCAGATTTAGTACTCCACAAGAATCTGTTTAGATAAGTGCAAAGTTTATTTCAATCATTCGGGCGTCTTAACAATAATCGGCTAAATTAGGGGGGGGGGGGGGTGTAACGGAGGTGATTTTTATAATGTGATTTAATAGACTAATTTCTTCTTGTCGTCTAAGGTGTCAGATTTGGTGACACAATTCCTATTTAGAGGGGTGCACTCAGTTTTCGAAAACAAGTGCATGCACTTATATTCGAACATAAAACAATTTTAAAACATCCCTAAAACAAGCGATTTTCACTTAAAAGTGCATGCACGTTTATGGGCGGGGATACGGTATGAGGTTTTTGGAAACTACGAACATTGCCTCTCTTTTATTATATTATTACAAAAAAAAACAGTTACAATAATACACTTACCAAGAATGATAATCATGTATAATAAAAACAGTCTGTTTGTATTCACATTTTTATTGACGATGATTTTAAATGAAGTTATAACTCTTGTTGAGGCGCTCTAGCTCACTTGGTACCAGTGTTATAACTCTGGTTGAGGCGCTCTAGCTCACTTGGTACCGGGGTTATAACTCTGGTTGAGCCTCTCTAGCTCACTTGGAACCTGGGTTATAACTCTGGTTGAGGCGCTCTAGCTCACTTGGTACCTGGGTTATAACTTTGGTTGAGGTGCTGTAGCTCACTTGGTACCTGGGTTATAACTCTGGTTAAGGCGCTCTAGCTCACTTGGTACCCGGTACCTGGGTTACAACTCTAGTTAAGACGCTCTAGCTCACTTGGTACCTGTGTTAGAACTCACTTGGTACCTGGGTTTTAAAACACACCACTACATTATTTTCTTTGTCCGACCACTACATTCTAAGCCGGGAATGGAGAGTTATTGTTGATCAAGTACAGACCAATTATCATGGTAGACCCATGGCATTATAATCAGTCATGTGTGACCGAGCTGTTGATTATGAGGGATCCTCATTTAATATGGTCGGATGTGTTTTAAGTCAGTTAAACCATCGGAACTGTACATTCTTAGCTGTGAAAAAGGCCTCCGGCCTCGACCTTTTTCACAGCTAAGAATGTAGAGCTCCTCGGACTTTATCATATGCATAACTCTTGTTGAGACGCTCTATTTCACTTGGTACCTGGGTAATAAGTCTGGATTCACTTCCTGCAAGACCGATGTTATTTTCACTACACACACAGGTGAAAATAAAAACCATGCTCCAAACTTTACAAATACAAGGGATAAGGAACGATAATGACATTTGAAAATTAGCACCTCGTGGAACAGATCTATCAAGCTTGGCATCGTAATAGATGAACATAAGTTTTAAAAAATAATACAAAAGAGGTGACATTCTAATATCCTGGCATCATAAAACCCTCATGTACAATTCGTTTATTCGGCTTGTCAGTCCACGTTTCCTGCCTTTAGAGCATAACGTGCGCTGATTCAGTATCACTTTAATTCCATCAGTATCCACACAGTAGCTTGTCGTCAGGACAACATCGTGAATCTCCTTGATGCTGGAGGACAACGTAAGAGGCTTATTGTCCAGTCAGACAGTCAACACAGCGACCAAGAAACACAAGACATTCAACCAATGTTGGTGCAATGTTGGGCTAGTATTATAAACGATTAACTAACATTAAGTAAGCATTGGATAAATGTCTCATTTGCGGAGGCGTGCTGGACTGGCGGGGAATAACATTTGTTGTGGGTCATCTCACATCTTGGGTTCTAAGCAAACATTCTGCATGTGTCTGCATTTTGTCTCCCATATTATCTGACTGTTGTAACAAACTAGTATTACAGTATCAGGCGAGGGTGCGGCCGCTTTTTGGCAGCATAATTAACAAAGCTAGCAATAATAGAACTCTATTTTGACCCAAATATTGCTTTCTACTCCAAATTAAATTACAACTAAATGACGGGATGTTATCAGTCACAAAGATCATAGCACCAACAGCCCAAAAAACAAAGTATCTGGATAACGATGCGTAATCTTGAACACCCAGAATTATCGGTCTGATCGCGTACAACCAGGACAGTGAATGTTTATCCCCTTTGGATAAATATGACTGACTAGAAACTACATGACATCAAACATATTATATATGTTGGTTCAAAGTCGGAGAACGATGAAAAATCTTCACACCAACATAAGACTAAATTATGTTGCTCAAGTCGTCCAGAATGGGGACCCAGTTACTGTCTAGCATTGCATTTTCCACCCAGACTCACAATTAAAAATCTTTCTTTGTAATACGAAAAATCGCTTCGATGCCATTATTCATTTAATAAGATCAGAGCTTTTATTTTTATTGCAAATTTTAAACAAATTACGAATCAGCGGTTCAATTAAAAACATAATTTGAAAAGTATTTAATGGAAAATTATTTCTAGAATGTGGATGCTATACAGGCTGCCAAAATCAGGGCGATGCAACTGCAAGTTTTCCCGTGAAGAAATTGGCATACATGTAGTTCCATATATTATTAAGTACAGTTTATTAAGTATTAAGTACAATCTATTGATTAAATAGTCATTATCCTTGATATAAACTTTGATCTTTCTGTTCAACCTTGTCATTTCTGGACATTAGTAGATAGACATGATGCCTCTAGATATTTAGAATAGTTTAATCATCTCGCATGTCCTGTGATATTTTGATTCAAGTCAACCGGTACAACTAATTAAGTGGCTATGTTTGGAATCCGTGACAACACATGTTCTCCATTGTTCTGCTCTGAAAATAACATTATCTTATCAGGTGGGATTAAGTGTGTATATTATACAGTGTACCTGGGAATGTGAGCCTAAGTTTGAAATGCTTGAGAAAAAAAGGATTTTAATAATAAATATACTATTATTATACTATGATTGTAATATTAAATATACTATATACTCATTGAAAAAGTTCTCAGAAATTGACTGAATTTTGATTTAATGTCAGGTCAGCGTAAATGACGGTGGGCCAACAATAAAACAACATAGGACCAATGTTTCGTTAGTTTTATAGACTATTTTAGTGTACGGTTTTATTAAAAAAATGATATTAAGCCAGATTTATATTTCATACGGAATAGTCAAGAAGCATCTCAAATCCTGTGCGATTTTAATGAAGAAAGTAAGCCACTTATATAAACGTCTTCTGCATATCCCAAACAATCAAACAATTTTGTTGGCACTCTGGGAATTTGTTCAATTTTTTTTAAAAGCGTTTTAAAAAAACAAAACAAATACAGCATTTTGCGTACGTTTGAGAAAAACAAAGCCGAACTTCCACATATAAATCACTATTATTTTATGTCACTAGCGTGATTCAATATATATATATATACTCAATAGCACAACCTAGGTAAGCAGCCTTGTAAATAATTCGAAGGAAATGCACAAAAAGCGAGAATACAAGATGGCTGCCACAAATATCTTGTGTATATAACCTTTGGACAATTTGTTCAAATTTAATATGTGACACATCGTCTATAATAGTTTTGTGCATGCCAACTCCATTTCTGACAACATTTTGTTGATTTAGGCCATATCAACTTGTTTATGTGAAGGGCAAGGTCAAATTCAACTTTTAAATAGGCGCATTCAGAAATCACCAAAATGTATTGTGTAAATAACGTTAGCTATTATTGCTAACGAGTGTGGGCGCAAAAGAAAAGAGTTGATTCGAGCAAGCACAATTAGGTGCCTAGGATACATAGCTAACTCATATGAGTGGTCCGGGGATAGAGAGTTTGACATTTGATCAAACGTTTGGATGAATGGTGTTACCCGCTTACTATAGTTACTCTGGAGACTATCCGACTCGAAGGTAGCTGAGTGATATCGGCCAGTGTTTCAGCATTCAATTGCTGAGTGACAAAAATGTGGTATATTTCCCAGGGATGCCCAGACAGGCAGAGCCCCTCATAAGGGGAGTGAAGAGAATTTTCAGTGACCCTCCATACCCGATCACCAACCAATATCATGTCATCAGCTGTATATCGCTCATCTTTACTTGGGAACACATTATTCTTTTGATGTATCGCAATTACTTTTATATCTTAGTAAAAATGAAGATAATAAGAAATATTGGAATCGATGCTATGATAGATGCAATCCAACGAATTAATATAAGACCAAGGTTATGAAGTTGAAAACATCATACTAATCTGATCTGTGAAATGTATACATGAAACTAGAAACATGTGAAGAGGTCATGGATTTGCTCTGAATGGAACAGATTTCTGCTGGTCACTTCATACTTTTTTGATAGGGAACAACGAAATAAAATCGGAGATGATAGTATACCATCAATGCAGGAGTTCCTCAGGGCATCGTGTTTGGTCCAGTAGATTATATTGTCCACATAATTGACCTGGAGACTAGATTACCACTATAGAAATATGTGGATGACACCACTGAGTGGGAAGTATATTCTCCATCAGCCGTTGACAGCCAGATTCAACAGACTGCAACTGAAGCTGTTGAATGATAGGATAACCACATCGTGTGTGTGAACTGTGATAAGACAAAGAGCTTCTTGTGTTTTTGTGGTGTATCTCTCCGGATATCCCAACTATAACAATCAAAGAGAAAACTATAGAGAGAGTTACATCTAGCTAGTTGCTAGGTGTGATAATAAGCAATGACTTGGTGTGGAGTCCACACATAACGATGATCCATGGTAAGTCAGCAGAAAGACTACGTCTTTTGAAGCCGACAGGTGTGTACTGCATCCTTATCGTAAGGATATACGTGTCACGTGTCTTCTCACTCTTGGACTATGTCTGCCAAGTGCGGCATATAGGCCTCACTGTTTTAGATTCTGACAAACTGGAAGGGATTCAGAAGAGAGCGATGACGATAGCATTCCCAGAGCTATCCTGCGAATGCGCCGTAAACCGTGCCAACATCAATACCATCCGACGTGAAGAGCTGTATCGACGTTCCTTCGGGGGTATATTATCCCCCCCCCCCCCACACACACACAAACTGCATCATCTATTGCTTTATCACGTGTGTTGTCTCATAATTTCAGGAGCGAAACTAAAATCACAGCACTTAGAACACTAGAACTTGGAATAGACAAATCATGCGACGAAATAATCAATGTCAGCGATAGACCCCCACCCCCCAGTAGGCACAAAATATTTCTATAACATTTATACACCGTCGGCCCAACGTCTTCGACGTTTGTCTAACATTGTATAAATGTTATACAAATGTTTTGTGTTTACTGGGCCTGCGTGTAAAAGTCATGGATCATGTGTTGAAAAAATAAATCAACACATGTTCCGTTCCTTCCACTCCCTGGCTTTAAAGTAAAAAGATAAAAGGGGAAGGTGCAGTTTTTATATCAAGTCTCAATACCTTTCATCCGACTTTACATTTTACCCCCTGGTCACTGGACTTGATCATTCGTGTGCCATTTCGACTCCACGGAGAGTATACAGTTTTACAGCTATTTCGGCGCATTGAACTTATCATACATATTGTCATCTCTGTCCTACTAGGTATTCATTTTCACCTGAGTCAAGTGAAGCATTGTGGGTGAAGTGCCTCGCCCAAGGACACAACATACATGTAGAAACAATGTCCCAAGATTGAGAGGGGGAAACACGATATTTCTCTGAAAATCCTGCATCAAACGGGGTAAGAGACCACACGGCAGGCAGCGACATCGGTAAAGCGCCAAGTTCTAATCATTGAGCCATGTCCCCCTCTGTAAGTAATATACATGTATACATCTGTCATTGTGTATAGGATAAGGTCCGAAGAGCTCTTCATTTTAGCTAAGAATGAAGAACCCCGTGTGTTTTAACCCTTTAAGCCCCTCACAATGCATTAAAGCATCATTTTACATTCCTGAAAACAGACTTAATTTTCCTACAACCAAGGGTTTTAGAATGAATATTTCCATGAAACTGGGTTACCAATACATTGCAATTTTCTTTAATTTTTCACCCACATCAAATCATCTTCATCCACTACAAGTCGGGAATTGCGACAGCAATTCGCGGCTTGTAGTGGATGAGGATGACAATGGTAAATTCAGACTTGAAAGGGTTAACTGACGTAAAAAACACATCCGACCATAATCATGATAATGAGGACTCATCATAATCAACAGCTCGGCACATCTGACTGATTATAGTATAGGCTATGCAATGCTAATTGGTCTGTATACTTGACCATCAAAAGCGTGCTTGGCCTCAGATCGCCAGGGCTCGTATTTTGAATCCTGTGTCTGGAGGGCAGTGTCATCTCATTCATCTCATTCAGCCTATATGTGTACAAAGGTGGCCTAAAAACCTAATTATTTCATTTCTTCCCTGTGTTTTCACGAAATAATGTCCTTTATTCACAGCTAGTGACATTACAAATAAATCAAGCAGTTACCATCTTATTGATCCAGATACCGACCAATCAAGATCTAGGTCATGAATGGCGGATACCATACTGGTCAACTAACATTAGTTAACTTGCTTGATGTCTAAGCCTATAAACAGGATAAATGTTTTAGTATTATTGCTCCAGACAATGACAGGAAATGTTAACAAGCCAAGACAACCAAGCTATAAATACCAGCATCTCAGATTCAGACGTATGTGTGTCAGCAAACACGATACATTAAGCCAATGTTGGGTTAATGTTGGTTGAGCGTCGCAAACGGGATGTAAGTAAAATTAGGTTATCGTGACGTATTAAATACATGACTATCTGTTATGACTATATGTTTTATCTTGTGAAGGAGCCCTGTACGAAATTAACGTTGATGCACTGGTATGGTTTCAACCTTAACCCTTTAACCGCCGGTGCCGTCCATATTCGTTATTTACATTTTGTATTAGCACATTACATATCAGCTTTTAAATCTATTAAAGATAAAAAGTGACATTAATCAGCAAGATTTGACCTCCAATTTGTCAAATCTGAATAATTTTCACTCACTTGAAGTTGTGGATCGCGTCAGCGAGACACAACATTAAGTGGGTTAAAATTCCAATTGAATAATTTGGCGGTTAAAGGGTTAACGCGACGAGGTCACAATTAACCCTTAGAACACTGAGTCAAGATTTATAAATTTTCAGCCACCTGAAGTTGTGTCTCGCTAACGCGATCCACAACTTCAAGTGACCAAAAAATAGTTTAATTTGCAAAATCTAGGTTGAAATTTATATGATTATCACAGATTTGAGACATATTTCACTTTCAAAACCTGGTTATACAAGACAACTAAAACATGATAAAACAATACTATAGTCAACTGTAGTCGACATCAGTGTGCTAAGGGTTAATATGATCGCCTAGTCACATTAAGAAGGGAAAGACAATGAAATATCACTAAAAAACCCACACAGGCTCAGCGGGGTTCGAGCCCGGAACGCTTGCATGACTGTCTCTACCAACGCGCCAATTCCCCTTCTCTACCTCTTCTCTACCCCTTCTCTACATATAATTTCCTCTGACATACATGTATGTCCAATAAAATTAAATTCGCTTTTAAGTCTAAGTCTAAGTAGCCAAATAAATCACGATAAACTTATTATATTAGGAATTAAATTGATGTTTAAACGTCACGGTTTACAAACGTTTGGTCTCAAACACCACTTGAAGTTGTTGGTCGTGGTAGTGAAACACAACTTCAAGTATTACGAGAAATAAAAATACGCTGAACTATTCGGGAGGGCAAAGTGTTTAGATAAATACATAACTTACATAATAGATTCAAAGTGAAATAAATTCCTTCAAGTAAAACCTGTAGATGTACCGGGTGGAGGATGGTGGTGGATGGATAATGGGTGAAGGATAGGTAATGGGTGAAGGATGGATAATGTTTGAAGGGTGGATAAGTGTTGAAGTATAGGTAATGGGTCAAGTGTGGTGAGCGACGGCTAATGGGTGAAGATTGGGTAATGGGTGAAGATTGGGTAATGGGTGAAGATTGGGCAATGGGTGAAAATTGGGTAATGGGTGAAGATTGGGTAATGGATGAAGGATGGGTAATGGGTGAAAATTGGGTAATGGATAAAGGATAGGTAATAGGTGAAGGGTGGCTAATGGGTGAAGAATGGGTAATGGGTGAAGGGTGGGTAATGAGTGAAGATTGGGTAATGGATGAAAGATGGGTAAGGATAAAGATTGGGTAATGGGTGAAGGGTGGGTATTAGGTGAAGGATGGGTAATGGGTAAAGATTGGGTAATGGGTGAAGATTGGGTAATGGATGAAGGATGGGTAATGGGTGAAGATTGGGTAATGGGTGAAGATTGGGTAATGGGTGAAGGATGGGTAATGGGTGAAGATTGGGTAATGGGTGAAGGTTGGGTAATGGGTGAAGGATGGGTAAAGGGTGAAGATTGGGTAATGGGTGAAGGATGGGTAAAAGTGAAGGATTGGTAGTGGGTGAAGGGTGGATAATGGATGAAGGATGGGTAATGAGTGAAGAATGGGTAATGGATGAAGATTGGTCAATGGATGAAGGATGGATAATGGGTGACGATCGGGTAATGGGTGAAGGATGGCTAATGGGTGAAGATTGGCTAATGGGTGAAAATTGGGTAATGGATAAAGGATGGGTAATGGGTGAAAATTGGGTAATGGGTGAAGGATGGCTGATGAGTGAAAATTGGGTAATGGATAAAAGATGGGTAATGGGTGAAGTTTGGGTAAAGGATGGGTAATGGGTGAAGATTTGGTAATGGATGAAGAATTGATAATGAGTGAAAAACGGCTAATAGATGGAAGATGGTTAATGGGTGAATGATGGGTAATGGGTGAAGGATGGGTAATGAGTGAAGATTGGATAATGAGTAAAGATTGGGTAATGGGTGAAGGATGGGTAATGGATGAAGAATTGATAATGAGTGAAGGACGGCTAATGGATGAAGGATGGGGTAATGAATGAAGGATGGATAATGGATGAAGGATGAGTAATGTGTGAAGGATGGGTAATGGATGAAGGATGGGCAATGGGTGAAGGATGGGTAATGGATGAAGGATGGGTAATGGGTGAAAAATTGGTAATGGATGAAGGATGGGTAATGGGTGAATAATGGGTAATGGGTGAAGGATGGCTAATGGGTGAAGATTGGGTAATGGGCGGAGGAAGATATTTCCAACTCCTCAAAGCCTTGAAGTATGAAGGATTGTCGGTGTTGATGTTTCCATGTTTGATCATGTGCACTGCTCAGAACCACTCACCACATTGGACGCTCATTATAGTACGTGTATTCAACAGCCTGAGATCCATAGAAGTGGCTCGTGAATAGAAGTGCAGTATCCCCGCTATTGGCTTTCGTTTATTGTGAATATTGCGCCAATGACAAACGCAGGAAGTACGCGGTAAAAGTTGTGATATATTTGCCACATGCTGATTTTCAATCACAGTGAAAAAATAACTATTTTTGTCAGGACCATAACATTGGCTTAAAACAACATTTATTCATTTGCTGACATTTGAAAATGTTTTCTGTGGTTAGACGGTGAAATTGCTGTTTATTAGAAATATTGTTAATTGATGTTTCAGCATTTATAAATTCAAGCACAATTTTAATTATTAAGGAACAAATATTGGCCTATTTGCTGAAAGCGTATACATGTATCTCGCTTTAATAAAAAAAAACTTTGAATTTCAGAGATAGCAGCGGTCCCGCTGTAAGCAGCGTGGCATTCTGTATTATTGGCAGACATTCCATTCCGGGAGTGACAGGAGTGACATCCAGTAAATTGCTAATGGTAAAATGCTGCTGGGATGGCCTTGACGCGCCAAGGTTAGCCGTGTTTGTCAATACGTATAAATAGATTCGATTCATTGCCATGCAAACTCGTAGTGACGTCTTATTATATCATCAGTGGTGGAGCACAATAAGGATCAATTGAATGATCACACCCCCCTGCAATCTCAAAACGTTGAGCCAATGTCAGATACGCTGGCCCAGCTTTATACCAACATTGGGAGAACTTATTGTGTTTGCCGGGACGTCAAGCCAAAACCGATGTCGACCAAATTTGCAGTGAATTAAATACACAAGGCGTTTTAACTCTTATAGCGCGGGGATCGATTTAGAAGTCAGAATCTGACGTCTATGATCGATCCCCACTGAAAGAGTAAAACATTTATAATGAGCGTTAACCCATAACATAGGTATTCAAATCAAGTGGAATGACCTAACTGGGAGCTTTGTGATGGTTTCGAATTAAAAGAAAACAGTGGTCCCTTGGTTTATATAAAAACGTTTCAGTGCTTTAAAGGTAAATATCCTGTTGGAACCTAAATGTGACATACATCAACAAGTAGTATTTTAGTTCCAGAAGGCCTGCATGTATATATATCCGTATAAGCCCCTACTGTTTATATACATTCTTGTTTTTTCCTACAGAAAGTAATTTACAGCTGCATCATGTCATGAAATATCACAGGAAAGTGTTTATTTTGTAAAAATGGCCAAGAGAGAACAATCTTTCATAAAACAATGCTAGGCTTCTCGAGGCGAGGTCTGCGACTTCGAGAAGCCTAGCCTTGCTGTAGGGAAGATGCAGAGAGCGGACATCCAGGTAAACGATGATTCACACTCTCACAAAGTCGGGTTCAATGACCGCAGATACAGTGATGTGATTCCACCGCAGATACTGTGTTATGATCTCACACACACGATGTCACTCTGACCTGAACATCTAGAATTTTTTGACGGATGGTTGTTGCCATGGTAACCTATTCAGGCTCCGTCCCGATACGCGAGCCTCGTTCCCAGTTCAAGTGTTGAACACGGCCTTGACCTCGGATTGATTGAGTAGTTCACACAAGGAGATAGACAGAGAATCTATATACTGTGCAGCATCCCATCGCTGCCACCATTATCAAAAATGACAAGTTATTATTGACAAACAGTGGTAGCAACGTCGTAGCTGTATACCATTTAATCAGGTCATTTTTTGTGTCATTTACGTGCTAAAATTGTGCAAAATGGGTAAACAATAAATACTGTGCAAAGTTCAATACATTACCCCCTCAAAATGAAGAGCACATACACTTTGATCTGTTATTTGTTATTCAAGCAATCTAGTTGCTGCAGTATTGCTTTACATTAAAAATTGTACATTTTATTTTCAATGTATCGCGTTAGATTGGTGTGCCATTTTATAGTAAATGCACACAATGTCATGTATTAGACGCATATGCTAATTGCTTGAAAAATTAACGTATAGCCATGCAACAAACCACTAGACGTTTAACATGAGGGATTATTCCTGAACCATCAGCAGCGATGACGACTGGAATAGCAAATATCTCACAGCAATCAGAAGATTACTCCACGTTGATTAACATAGGCCCATAGCAAATGTATACATAGGATATGCTTTACTGGTCATCCCGCTTGCCACGACATCTTATTATATATGATTCACATTAACCGCAATGAAGGATTTTTGCTGATTTCTCAGACGCATGACTAGAAGATAGTGTCTGTAAAATTTGCTGAAAATTTAATTGAAAATTGACTGAGAAATCAGCGAAATTCATTCACACTGGTCAATGTGAATCTGGGCATACACTATTGCCTCCAATGGAGGATTGGTGGCCCATATAAAAACAGATATGTACACATGGTGAATACAAAACATCTACTGTGATAAGTAGGTCAGTGTACATTTTGACCTGACCTGAATGGGTTTATACACGTCATAACATGATCAGCTACCATTAGTATGATGGATGTTTGTCTGTTTGTGACATTTACAAATGAGAAGGATGATAGACCACCACCTTGGCAGACTCCTAACATAACATACTGCCATAGACTGACCACTGACTTCAAATATGTATCAAGCAGACATGATGGCCAGCGTTGGCAGTCCCGGCCCATTGCTAGACTGAATCCCCACTGACTGACATTACTGGATGCTGCTGAAATTTGATTTCACACAACTGTCATAATGGAGATATGGATATGGTAGAATCCTTGACCAGGAGCCTATATTTATCTTTCCCCATAAGTCTCATTTGTTATTTAGCTCACTTTGAGCGTATATTTATGTTTCCCCAAAAGTCTCATGTGCTATTTGGTCCACTTAGTTTCAATATCTAATAATCGATATTCTATATGATGAATAACAGCTTATAAGGCCTACTGATATCTAGTAGCATAATAAAGAAAAGAAAATTAACAACAAATAACAAGTTTTTAAAGATAAGGCTGATAAATGTATATTACTGATATTTGATAGTAACACATCATGAAAGAAATATAAATGCTTCGGAATAACATTAATATAGACTATGCCTTTTGATTCACTGGGACTAATTATCTTTAAAACAAAATTATTACCAGCAGTCATTTTGATCCGTTATTTTCTATGTTTATCCACTGTTAGCCTTCACCTTTAGATGATAATTGATTAATGACACTGACTCCGCGTTTCTGGCTACACAGAATTCCCTGTTGCCAGTGACCGTGTTGCGTGGATATAGGCGCAGCTAAAAGTGAGGTGGGAGCATAAATTCATCATGATCATTCACGTGACTTCACCTCAGATTTGATTAAGATAATAGCATTCCTATGGAGTAAAACAGTAGCTACTAGCATAAAATACGGGTTTAAAGAATCATAGCAAAAACAATAATTTTACATGTTGAGACTACTAATTTATAATAATTAAAAATGATAATAATTGATATTCTATTGACATTGATAAACATTACAAATTGATAAACATCACAAATCTCTTTAAAAACTGCATACAATTTTGTTTTTAAAAATATAATGATCTGCTCAACATGCGCAAAAATAGTTTAATATAGATCGACATTTATGCTGCATGGTAGCCTGAGCTCTGAAGGAAATTGAGGAAAGATGTGCAGTGCGCCAATGTTAGCACCGTATAACATGAAAATATAAAAATATTATTTTGGACCCTGCTGTTTGTACCCGTATATATATAATTTAATTTGTGAGATGATTATATATATTACTTTTCGTCATATTAAGCTGGAAATGGCTTCAGCAATTCAGGCTTTCAACAAATGAAAGTGGATGTACCATACCTACATAAGAACAATGTTCACATGGAATCCACCAGTAAGGAGAGGTGTTGCAAATTCTTCTTCTTCACAGGCATGTGGATTATGTCCTTGACCTTTGCAACAGTATATTTGACTATTATTAAATCACACAGATGACGTCCGTTGACTACTTTTCATTTATGGTACATGCAATCATTGCATATCTTGAATGTAACAGATTATTACCCCTTGTGCTGGTGGGACTGCAAATATACGGTAACGATTTCAGGCAGATATACCCTTGTGCTGGTAGGACAGTAAATATACGGTAACGGTCTACCCTTGTGCTGGTAGGACCGTAGGCCTATTATTATATACGGTAACGGTTTCAAGGCAGATTTACTCATGAGCTGGTAGGACGGTATATATACGGTAACGATTTCAGGCAGGTTTCAAGCCATATGAAAATACCACAGAAGTTGATGTGGATTGATATTATGGCAGTCTGTCAAACATTAGACATATTTGTCGTCGTTTGAAGCTGACAATTGCGTTAGCAATTCCAACTTAAAATGAATACACCCCCGCAAGTTTAACTAATCTTATAATCGGGTATGGATTTGCTCTAAAATATAATAAGATCACGGCCTTACTATGGGTTGGTTATCTTTTGCTTTTAACATCTCGTAAATCGGTTTAGCGGTTCAGGCTGGGGAATGCTCACAAGGAGACTAGGGCGCCATCTTGGAAAATGGCCAACGATGACCCCCAAAATGTCAAAGTCAGAAAAATTCTTATTAAAATTCACTACACACATGTATCACAATAATCAGTTGAGCGATATTAAATACGTTGCAGCACTGCAGATATACGAACTTTGTTAGGATGACAAAATGATCGTCTTCAATGCAGGTATTGAAATATATTGTTAAGTTGACAAAAGTCATTCACGAGGACCATGGCAGCTATAGCGTTCGCATTATACAAGTACTGTGTGTGTACTTTTATTAGAGTAGTATTGCTAGGAGGGCGTGAGAGTTACAGCTTTGAATATCGAGGTACTGTATGTTTTATAGTGGTCTCTGTTTATATCTATGACACATCAAACAACAGCATAATTTATATGTTTATTCAGAAGCAATGGGAATTATTTTGTTTTAAATTATATAGCCATAAGTAAATTTTACCTCTTATGGTCTCACCACCCTAAATACCTCAATCCACCCTAAATCTTATTGAAACGCATGTATTATGTCAACATTCCACAGGGCGGACCTGCCCTCTCCCCATTCTAAGAAAAAGCCACTCTGGCCTTCAAGTTTCAAAAAAACAACCCGCTCACTCGTAAAGATTCAATACTGAGGAGAGCCTCTGCGACCGAGAAGTAGCGAGCTCGGCCTCAGACCACCAGGGCTCGAATTTCGAATCCTATGTCTAAAGGCCAGTGTCATTTCATTCATATCCTAATCCTCGTGAGGTTCTCCTGGCCCTGCCTATATGTGCACAAACATTCATTTCATTTTATCATTTTTTAATGCCCCAGCCTAGGTTGAAACAACCATATACAACAGTAGTCGGATCTAAAAACTCAGATCAACCGTTTTATCACTTGCAGCTCAGTTAAAACAACAAATTCACAAAATGTTGCAGCAATGTTGGTCCACTATCTGCGACGCTGCGCTGGCATTGAAACAACCCTGAGTCAAAATCCCGTGTTTGCTGGGTTTATTTTGCAAAATAGCCTATTTTTTCACTTATTACAAATGTAGATACACGGTGAAATAACATATGTTGTAGCTGTATAGATTTTCTATCTGTAATCAAATATTTACCCACCGGTATCCATTCACATTTTTTCGAGCTGAACGAAACGAATATCCCTGCGATGTTTTTGACACAGAAGCAGTTGATGTTTATCAACACTCAACAGGAAAATAAATGAGACAAAATAATTGCGACAATATTCTGAAATATCTGATTACATTCCGCTTGTGTCACAAAGGATATGAGACGATGAATTATTATTTAGCAGAGATTGTTTTATCAGCCGTTGAACAAATGACGCAGTGAGCGTCGGAATCTTAAGATAAAAAGCTAGTTTATTGTCTTGCATAGAGTAACAGAACACGTGTTTTGGTAATCAAGAAGATTATGCATGTGGACGGGTCACACACAAGACTACCAGCTGATAATGATATCACACATGGATAATGATTTAACACATGGACGGGGGCCGAGTGTGGTTGCCACGCTAGAGTTTCAAAGTAATTATTGTTTCTGAACGAATCAATGTTGTGCGGAGCCGCCCAGCAAACACGAGACGTTGACCCAATGTTGGTTTAATGTTGGCCCACCGTCTACGACGCTGGCCCAAAATTAAACCAACATTGGTTCAACGTCTCGTGTTTGCTGGGCGTTGCCTGGAGGTAGATAGAATGTTCGGTCTTGGAGTTTCAGGTCCAGGAATCCTGTGCCTGGAGGGTGATGTCATCCGATTCTAATTTTCAGTCTCGAACCCAGCTCCCATCTTATTAACAATAAAATGAGGGCTACCTGTCGGCTGATTTAGTATATGATTGAATGTGCTGATGTTGATTGGTTTTACTCAGCTGCTGGGATCTTGTCTAGAGGATAACACCAGCCTCAGTCCTGATTACCTCATCAGCAAAAAACAAGGTGCCATTTAGAAAAGCTACTCCGCATTGGCGTGCACGGAGACGATTATAGGGTGTTTTTACTGTTTCTCTAAATTATTTATGCGGTGTTTCCAGGTTGTCTGCTTTCTGGTGTCTTTTATGAATGAATCGGGCTTTAGGCCACCTTTGTGCACATATAGGCTAAACTGGGCCAGGAGAACCTCCTGAGGATGGTGAGATTAATGAGATGACACTGTCCTCCAGACACAAGATTCAAAATTCGCGCCCTGGCGGTCTGAGGTCGAGCACGCTACCTCTCGGTCACGGAGGCTCCCCACAATGCTGAGTTTTACACGTGAATGGAGAAGAAACATTTTTGTTTCTTTCAAACCGCCGAGACCGGGAACCGAACCCAGAACTCTAGCGTGAAAGGCAGCGGTGCTATCCACTACCATAGGGCCCCCGCCCTCTTGTCTTTTATACTCTGCAGCGTAGAGAGTGAGTGAGTGAGTGAGTGAGTGAGTGAGTGAGTGAGTGAGTGAGTGAGTGAGTGAGTGAGTGAGTGAGTGAGTGAGTGAGCGAGCGAGCGAGCGAGCGAGCGAGCGATCGATCGATCGATCGATCGATCGATCGATCGATTGATTGATTGATTGATTGATTGATTGATTGATTGATTGATTGATTGATTGATTAATTGATTGATTGATTGATTGATTGATTGATTGATTGATTGATTGATTGATTGATTGATTGATTGATTGATTGATTGATTGATTGATTGATTGATTGATTGATTGATTGATTGATTGATTGATTGATTGATTGATTGATTGATTGATTGATTGATTGATTGATTGATTGATTGATTGATTAATTGATTGATTGACTGATTGATTGATTGATTGATTGAATGATTGATTGATTGATTGATTGATTGATTGATTGATTGATTGATTGATTGATTGATTGCAAACACTTGCAAAACACTTTCTAAATCGTTCACATGGCCTTCATAAATACCTTAAGATTCTATATTTTCTGTCACATTATTTCAAGAATAAATTGAGACCATTCCCTAGGGCGACTTGTTTGTTTCGAAAAACGTCAGGGCTCTTGTCAGTATGTGGATATAATTATGCCATATAGTGGTAATAGGATCTTTGTATTTTACATGATTATAAGAAAACCGCGAAATTAGGCTTGAAATAGCCAACTATTACACTTTTTTTGGTACAGTCTATTTCTACAGAAATAGCAAGTGAACTCGCATGTAGCATGATTTTTTGTCCCGTCAGAAATTGTTTGTAGTTATATATTTATTCCGAAGTCTCCTAGTTCTTCTGAACAATACTTATAAGGTCGGTGTTTTTTCATTTATTTTCACGCTTGGGTAAATAAAATAATTATCATGCACTCATCTACACCTGAGTGAAGTGAAACACAATAGGGCTAAGTGTCTTGTTCAAGTACAAAATATGCTATTTAGCTAAATTGCGTTTATTGTTAACGGAATTTAAACACTTGATATCTGGCGTTATAAGCGTTCGCTCCACCATGGAGTTCTCATCAGCCACACCTAAACTATAATACATATTCTTAAGCCTTCTTTATGTTGTTTCTGTACATAAAATAAACGGATACTATCTGAAACCCCTTCCGCATGTTGGTTGAGGTCTCTATTTTATGAAGCATAAAAAACGAGTAGAGGCTTACGTATCTGAACTCGTGGTGCTGCACAATGCAGGGGTAACCCGGCTACATTTTACTACATAACATGTACCCGTATAGCAAAGAAGCCTCCTGTCTGGGACAATTTACATTTAGATTGTGTGGACAAATTAGAGTTCAGTTGGCAGTCTATCACGCTTTGTTACATTACGTAACCACTCTATTTTCTCTCAGTCGGATCCCAGACATGGCTCTGTTCTCAGCTAATGATGTTGGACCAATGTTGATTTAATGTAGGGCCACCGTGTGCGACGCTGGCCCAGCAATAAATCAGCATCGGTTTACCTGCAATCTCGCTGGACCAGCCACTAATAACATAGAGCACGTGTACTGATCCATCAACTGGCGTGATGCTGCCAACAACTGCAATATTCCAATTTTTACAGTATGCCGTTGGTGGCCCTGTAGCCCCAGTGGCCCCCTGCTCAGCAGACTCTATCAAGGTCTGTTTGTAAGTTCCATCACACGGACTTCAGGCCAGGAAATCTGATCACTGCGTCCGAATTCGTCTCGCAAATCACTCTCACCAATTATAGTCGTTTTGGTCTGGTGAGATTAGGTTTTGTTACATAACGGGGACTATTCTGTTTGTTTACGCATATTTTGTCATTCTCTGACATTCACTTATTGAATGTTAGGAAATCAGCTAGCCTATTATCTGCTAATATTATCCGTGTTTTTGTGGTGCTAAAAATATATCGTATTGGAATGAATGGAATACCAAATCCCGTATCTTCACACTTTGAATTGCACAATATTTTTCCTGTGAATAAATATACGCACATTCATCTGATGTGAGACCAATTCACGCCTTTGTGGTTTTAAATTGTGAGATGTGACACATCACACGATTTTATACCATCATAGAATATAAAACCTTGTCCAGCCACGATTACTCAGTTACTGTATGCCGAACTAATCCCAGTCTAAAGTGCGTATCTTGTGGCTCAGTGAAGCAATATGAAGTACACTCAAAGGAAGACACCAATAGTGTTGTCCGATTTTCTATTTACACATGATATTAAATTACCGATTATTATTAATAGAGACACTGGCGCCATGGTTTAATTAGCGCCTATCGTACGTCAAGACATGGTACTCTCAAGTCAAACCACTCTGCTGTACTTCGGAGGGGAAGTAAATCTGTGTTACTCATGAGTTGTTCAACTCTTACATCAGTGACGTAATCAACAGAATTTGATCAACATTCGGAGTCAATATATATTGAAAGTTTTCTTCGAGGATCTGTTCGGACACGTCCAAGTCCATTTTCCCCATCGATATGATGCTCAGATAAATATGGGCTTTTGAAATTCGAGCTTTTATAGGTTTCAACGAAACTGCTTGATGACGGCTTTCAACAAAACTAGTTAATGATGACAAGTGAGACAAGTTGAGAGGAGGCGTAATGACCTTCATGAAACCACATGCACCAAAATTGTGCTAACGCAACATCGTGCTTCGACTTTTCTGTTCTTTTCTTCATAACTGTTTTTCTTCTGAACAAATTACATCTTGCTTTTAAAAACGCCCACAGTTTAAAGTTAGGCCAACTTTTTTTTAAAACCTTGATATGTCCAAAACATGACATGAGATGTTAACAGCAAAAACATGGGGACGAACTATTTTGACCCCTTATAGAGGGGGTACCCCCAAACCTGTCTAAAATTAGGGGGTAGGGTTACGCAAACGTCTGTTTTTGCTATTCTAGTTTACAACACATGCAATATACTATATAAAAGGTAATTAAATTTCCGTTCTAATGGTGTATTGCATGATGCAGTGGATTAAAGGGTTATCTCCAGAAATTATTTTTTTATATCGCAAAATAATCAAAATCGACAACAAAACAAGCTAGTCAACATGGTCATAGCATATATATTTTTAAATGCGAGATTATTGCAGCTATTTTTGAACATGTGTGTAATTAGCATGGGCTGAAATATGAAACATTGAACTTTGCTCGACATTTGAGTGCAAATTATTTTTTACGCTTGTTTTTTATATAATTTGGGTGTGCTAATAAGAGACGATGCAGTCAACGAAGGAAGACGCTAATATCCCAATTAGGCCGCCAAGTTGATCACGCTACATAAGACGGATTCCATTGACTACAAAGACGCAGCAAGATTAGAGAAAAAAGTAGTAGATTAGAGAAAAGACTAGACATCGTAAAGAAAAATTAGGTCTTTTCTCATTGTGATTTCCCGTTATTCATCTAACGAACTGACTGAAAATACAATTGCGTCTTCTGAGCTTGTAAAAAAAGTTAGAAAAAAGACACAAAGATCAATCGAGTTTTAATACATATAGATGTGAAAATCCGTGACAAAAACCTCTTACATGTTTAAGCTACCACAGCTAAAATATGAATAAAAATGCGTTTAAGATAATAAAACAGCTTTTACATGGGATCATGATTATTCAAAACAAATATTTCGGCCATTTCTAGCCTCATTCAAAAATGACCATTCTTTACTAACTTGCGAACTTCTTCATGTGGAATATAATTTCGTTAGAGCTATTGTGGCTAGAGAAAGTATTCAAACTGTTTTATATTATGCACATACACAAATAAAATAAATACCCAAATTTCTGGATGTTATGTTTGTCACGTGTACTGAGATTCCTCCTACGCCCTAATTTGTGTTGGTAAGTATATAATAATTGTAACTTCCTGATCATGTGTCATTGTAAAGAAGATCAAAGAGTGGATGAAGTACACGCTCGAGTGTGCTTATTCCGTTACTACGGATAAATAAACATGATTTTTTTATTGTAGCCCATGAATCACCCACACAAATATAGAAATCTTCTCACAGAAATGCTTACTATATATCAAATCTTACCTTTTCAATAAACATCAGGGAGACAATATTATTCAGTATAAATTATTTTTACCGAGTTTCATTTATAAAGTTCGAAATTTACGTCGTTTATGTTAACAAAGTCAGCCCATATATATACCTAGTATAGTCTCCTACGCATAAAACATACTTTACAATGAGTCCATGGTCTCTGCCCTGCGATGTTATTTAGCTTAATAAAAGGTAAAAATTTTCAGCAGTGGGTAGCATAATATTTTAAACACCACTCTTTGTTTGTGTTCAAAACAAAACATTACACTCTTAATTGCTTAGTAGTTGTATCCCAACGCAAATTAAAAGGTTATTTAGAACATATGTCATTGCTATTTCTTTAGATAAATGTTAATGTTGAAGGCCCTATCTCTCAGATGTATGTCCTTTGAATATGGATCATGTAATTAGACCTTTACGGCTGATAGCTTTTGTATGTTTTCTATAGCACAACTGATAGCCTCTTTGAGGAAGGAACACAATTTCTGACTGCACTATTTATCAACCAATGCGTCATGCTGCGGAAGATTATCAACTATGGCGGTGATTACCTCTATTTTTATCCTGAGAGCTACCTGCGACAACGGCCCTCACGTACGCCAAGTAAACTAGAGGAATCCGGGCAATAAATTGGAAAAAAATCACACCCACAAAAATCCCAGATCAATGTCACGGTGTTTATCCAAACTCTAATAAATCACAACCATGTATACATAGAGGTGGAATGTGTGTAAAGTTGCAAGAGTTCTAAAATAACACTAACACTAAAAAGATCGTATTATTTTAAAATCTAGGCGCCCAACACAAGAGGTAGTTAATATCGGTCGAATCATTTTACCTTGGAGATAATAGTTCTGTTCTCGTTTTAATTCACCTTGTCATTTTATTTATTTTATATAAATATATTTCACACGGCGTCGATAGATGATTTCTTGCTATTGAAATATTATAGTACTCCATTGAGTTGTGATTTGCTACCGCAATTTCCACCTAAAAGTGAACATAACTTGATTTTATAAAATAACAGTAATATTGTAATATAGGAGCGCAGATCATCCTTATTTTGATGAATTAGGCCTACTGTAGAATTTTGAATTTTTTTTTTCAAAATGTATCATTATTCTGTAGTTTATGACATGTGAGGTTAAAGGGTTGAAAAAAACTTCACCCTTAACCGTTTCAGTGCGGGGATCGACTTTAGTCGTCAGAATCTGACGTCTATAGACGTCAGATTCTGACGACTAAAGTCGATCTCCGCACTGTAAGGGTAATAAATATTTATAATGGCCGTGGACCCATAACATAGGTATTCAAATGAATCAGAAAGAGCTAACTAAGATAGTTATGGTGATTTAAAATTGAAAAAACCCTTCGGTCTCCATGGTTTATACACAAATTATTCATCGCTTTAAGGGTTAAAGTGCTAATCGCGTCTATATTAGTTTTCAAGCCTTTTCATTTCTCCTTAGAACAAGTCATTTTAAAGTCGAAATCAGCGCTAAATTTGTGATATTGACATATATTTTTATTCAAACTGTACGAAGATAAGTACTTTTAACCCACTTTAAATTGTGGGTCGCGGTAGCGAGACACCAATGCAAGTTGGTAATTTTTTTATAATTCAGCGCTTTAAGGGTTGTGTCAGACTTTTTAAGCGCCAATGTCAACACAAAACAAATAATTCACATGTCATTGTGCATATCAAGTCTATTTCGTCAATTTTCTTGTCAAAAAGACTCTTTTAGGTTGAGATTTTAATTTTAACCAATCAGAGGCTTTCCGGCCAAATGAAAAATTGTTTAAGCAAAATAAACTCTATGCACTGATCATCATTACTTAGTCAATACAGATAACTTCCAGAAAATAATCAGAAGATTTATGTCGAGGACGGGATAGCTGTAAACACCTCGCTTCTTGACTACTCGCGGGAATATAATTACGTTGTGTGCGTGAGGTAATCAATCGTCACAGTGAGATAACGAATTAACTTGTGACTTCTTCCTCTCTTCCCTTTCCTCTACATTCTAACCGCTCCACTTCCTCCTTATTCTTCTCTCCTCCCTTTCCTCCTCCTCCTTCCCTCCTCTACCAATTCATTTCATCTTCTTTTCCCCCTCCTCCTCCTCCTCCTCCTTCTCTTCCTCCTCCTCCTCCTCCTCCTCCTCCTCCATCTTCTTCTTCTTTCCCACTCTTCTCTCCGCCCTTCCCCTTCGTTCACATTTTATCCTTCTTCTCATCCTCCTACTCTTCTCTTCTTCCTTCCTCCCTACTCCTCCTCATCCCCTTTCATCTACATATACATACGCATCTTTACTCTTTTCTTTTTTCTCTCGTTCTCCTACTCTTTACTTTTCTTTATCATCATTTTTTTCC
>OZ024906.1:20633650-20638650 GCA_964017125.1 Flabesymbios commensalis
AAATGTTTTTCCTGTGTGATGTAAAGCTTGTCTGGATCTTGTCCACCCACGCACCCCTGATGATCCCATGGGATGCGCCTACATGCTCTACACCGTGTAGGTATGTGTAGCACAATACTTCTCCCCACAAATAATAAATAACGTTTGAAAGAAAAACAATAAGGAACAAAAGGCACATTTTAGTGTATGTTTACATCGATGACATTCAGTGCTGATTAGAAGAATAATCACCCTTTTACTTAATTGTGTGTCTCGCATCCGAGTCCTACAGCTTAAAATGCATGAAAATTACTCGCACGTGTTGAATTTGAGACAAAACTTGTATTATTTCTATTCAATAAACAGTATTTCGACGCCAATAAATAATTGTTATTTGTTTTTTCAATAAGGAAGACAAACAACAGTATTGTCTATATTGTTTACTGACGTATATGAGCCTTCCTGTGTATAATTGCCAACATGAGGAACTACATCGCTAATAACATTGTTGTATTGTCAGCGACTCTTTGCCAATAAATCAGTATGCATGGGGAACTATTTGTATTATCCATACTACTAAGCAGTATAATTATGGAATATGAGTATAGCATACACAGAACTCTAGGGGGTTTTATATTTCAGATGTGATAATATTTGAATCCAAGTAGGGTATGGAGCATCGTGAAGAAAATATCGTACTGATGATAATATGAGGTATGTATAAATGTAACGGAATCTAGACGACACTGTCAGTTATTACAATCTTACAATGTTACAATATTGGATACTACGCACTAGCGTTGTTACCTAACCTCTGCTGGGTGTGATATACTGTGGCTCTGGTAATATTCGCAAGGTTTTAATTTTCGCGAATTTCGCGAGGAGGACAAATTCGCGAATTCAAGAATCTCTTGAAAATGATTATTATAATAGAGCTACTACAGAAAAATGAAAATTCGCGAATTGTAAATTTCGTGAAAAGTCCCAAAATCGAAAATTCGCGAAAATTGGAACTCGCGAAAATTAGCATATCCACAGTATAGTACATGGGCCAAAACCACTATTTTCACTCTATCTTGCCACTCAAGGTGGCAACATTCCAGACATCCAAAAACTTTTTTTAACCATTCTCCGACATGGACAGACAACTTCAAGTCACATAATCACTTTGATTCTCCTATTTTCTATCCAGAATGGCCCTGGACCCACCCACCCACTTCCAATTTTTTTTTTTATGTTTGGATTTGTCTTAACTTTGCAACATCCCTTAGTCATTGTAATCAGCGATAACCGATAACCGATACTGTTTGAAGGTTTTTACTCATCTAAAATACCTATAACTCCCTTGAGTGTTTTTGCTAGTGATTTGAAATAAAGTGCAACATGTTTGTTTCGTGACGGATTATTTATACAGAAAAGATATTTAATATACTATGGTTTGTTTTCAAAAAGCCCAAATCCAAAATGTGACGTGGCCAATGCTACTTTAAATATTACTGAAATGCATCTGCTGTTGGTGGCGGTAGCTTAAGGAAAGTCAACTTAAAGGGACATGCCCAGGTCTAAAATCATCAAAAAATCGGTGATTTTATTTTACCTTAATAATATGACCATATGATGTAAACATGTTCATAGACTAGATCTTTAAAAGTTTTTTTAATTTTTGTGCTGCGCATTCACCAGTTAGGCTAGATATAGAGACGAAATTCCTGAAATATTGCTCATCAGTCTCTCAAATGGTATGTTGTCGTCATAATTACACGTTAATTATACATGTGATACATGCCATTATACATGTTATAGTGCAACTTTTGAGGGCTGGATTGCATAATAAATGCTAATATCTTAAACCAGAATACGCAGTTGTCATTCCACTAGTTTTAGAGTGATTTTGTTATTAAACTTGAAGAGACATCCCGCAATAAAGGGTTATCATAAAGACATAAAGACAACCTGTTACTATCAGCAACTCCATGTGGCAACGTGTGTGTTCAATGAGGTAGGTACCCAGCTAACACGAGGCATTGACCCAAAGTTGTTTTGATGTTGGGCCGACGTCGAAGACGGCGGGCCAACATCAAAATAACATTGGGTCAATGCCTTGTGCAGGTAGGGTAGTTTCGAGCCGCTGAATCACAATACCACACTGTCTGGTTATGACCCGATGTTGTTTTGATGTTGGGCCGACGTCGAAGACGGCGGGCCGACATCAAAATAACATTGGGTCAATGCCTCGTGCAGGTGGGGTAGTTTCGAGCCGCTGAATCACAATACCACACTGTCTGGTTATGACCCAATGTTGTTTTGATGCTGGGCCGACGTCGAAGACGGCGGGCTAACATCAAAACAACATTGGGTCAATGCCTCGTGCAGGTAGGGTAGTTTCGAGCCGCTGAATCACAAGAACACACTGTCTGGTTATGACCCAATGTTGTTTTGATGTTGGAACGACGTCGAAGGCTCGGAACTATGTGACTCGTTTAATTATCGCCCGGGACGAAATTAAACACGTCGGTTCAATCTCACAGGGGCGTACATGACTGCTACTCTATAAAGTGGAATGTAAATTTGCTTGTTTTTTTTCAATTCGCATTATTTAGAGTGCTGCGGTGAAGGTTGCAAGTAATTATACAAGTAGGCTTACCATTTTTATATTTGGATCGTAAAATGAATGAATGAATGAATGAAAAATAAACTGGGCCAATACAACCTGCAGGATGCATGGTGAGATGAATCAGATGGTATCCTTCTTTGCATAGACAGGATTCCCGGTCACAGAGGCTCAGCGACATATGTATTAATCTTCACGAGTGAATAGAGAAGAGCATTTTCTAATATAAAGCAGTGCACCAAGAGCTGACAACATAATATAGCAATTCCAATAGGCATAAAGATTCGCGAACTCTTAAGTTACTTAGTGTCATGGTATTAATAACTTCTGGCGGAGTTAAACATAGGCATCAAACGTACGTGTCTTCACATATAGAACAGTACCGTCCCAAAGTAGTCAATAAACACTAGTAGACAACCGTCATGAGCACCAAGCTATTTGAATGCTGGGCTAGCGTCTGAGACAACGGCCCAGCATTGAGGCAGCGTTAAGGGGAGCTTGTATTCACAGGGGATGCTGCAAAAAGTCCACCGCCATGCATCACAGCTGACACATAGACTGCCATGTGAGGTTGAAAAAGGCAGGCACACACATGTTACGTAACAGACACGAGACATTGACTCAATGCTGGCTTAATGCTGGCCCAGCATTAAGCCAACATTGGATGAACGCTTCGTGTTTTTGTACTAAAAGCCTCCTACCTGGTTTACTGGTTTCGCCTCTCAGTGGAATCCATGTATGTCGGCTTTTTACGGGGCGGCTTGATCCATGTTTTGATTCGAACGTTCGCCACACACCTGCAACGCGCGCAGCCACGGATTCAGTTCCAGGCTATGCTCCAGAATTGTTACGCTCCAAGGCGTTTACGGATATGCGGAATGCCAAGCAACAGCAAGAGAAACGGCAGCAAAAAAACAGCAATACTTTCGGCTGCTTCAGCAGCAGCAGAAGAAGCAGAAGGAGAAGAAGCAGCTGTAGTGGATGGTGTTGATACCTGGTGGTCTATAGTCAGGAGATGTACCTCATTCAGCTGTCACCTCGGGCAGAAGTCTACTTTTCTGGCAGCAGAAGGGTTAGACAGTAAGACATTTGCTGTCTGCCAGACAATTAGTTTGCCGGTATTAGACCATTTCTTGGCGTCCCGTTCGATGCTAGAGGATCTTAATGGATCCAGGACTGCGGCTTGTTTCCAGCAGCTATCAGGATCCGTACTTGTATGCTACACGGAGAGTTAATCAACAGCTAGGTACTTACACAATGGACCAGAAACAGTGCAAATCACACCCAATATAAATAGCCGATTTATCGCATCTGACTTCCGGTTGTTACAGGACGTTATGCAGCCATGTCCAGAATGCCGTGCCGCGCCAGGATCCTAGATTCTGAGCTGTGTATTACGTCAGAGGAGGCGTCAGTGCGCGTCATGGGATCCCCGGAGTGTTAGTCCCTGTCATGAGACGCCTGTATGAGTTTATCACAGCTATCAGACAGGACCAGGTTAATCCCCGGAGCCACAGACTCTCCCCACAGACCCACCACCCTCTCTATATCGATTTGAGTACCGGACCCCAGCCAATCAGCCAGCCAGCCAGTATCCGGAATGTCAGGATCTACCCAGACCTAATATACGTCCACACTGCACCATTGTCTTACATAACACAATCCTCAGTCTGATAGAACAGACGCTCAATCCCTGATGTCGCCCTCTGGTGTCGCAGACAGGGTATCTCAGATGCTGGCTCTATAAGTGAGAATAATTTCTGGGATATTTCGCAGGCGTCAGCAGTGCTGCTCCCATTATCGCTAGACTGCGTCGACGTATATTTAACACATCAGCGGTGGTTATGTGTAACGGACCGACAGCAATGCCTAACACTGCAAAGACGAGGGCGGCTAATTATAGGCAATTTTAAATAACTATAGGCATACAATGGATAAGTCTAGTCAATTGCGTTCGTTAGAAATTATAGCCATTATCACGCAGATTTTATCATAAATTTTCTCAATACAATAACACAATTGCTGAATACTGTTGGACGTCTCCCATGAAAATATGTAATTTAAAATCGTAAGGGTTTTACATTGGAGCTCACTAAATGATCTATGCAAAATAGGTAACCGAATGCTGCCCAGACCAAATATAAAACAAATGATATAGAAAAAATAGGCCATTTAGTATTATTTTTTTTTAATCCATTATGCCATCAACATTCCAGCTGCTTGAAAACGCACATACGTCGTCCCTGCTGTGCATGAAATATTCGATTTAAAGCTAGAATTTCTGATTCAAATTATTGAAAAGAAAATTTGACATTTTTGCAGTACATCTATCTGATCCACTGCAAGTAATACTATAATATTGTCTATAATGCTTGCGGTAGGCCTATTTATTTCGGATAAAACTTGCTAT
>OZ024906.1:20643650-20653650 GCA_964017125.1 Flabesymbios commensalis
ATCGTTACATTTGTGGCCATTTCTTCAATATTCTTTTATGTCCCACTTGACATAGGCCAATTTCTAATCAAAATAAATACATTTATTTGAGATATTATACATTAGGATGAATAACCAGCGAGAGAGAAATTGATATTTTTGTGATAGAAGGATTAACTAGTCCATAAATCAGGGCACACAGTTACACATTATATTTAGCCTTGTTCATTGTAGTCCATAAATCAGGGCATAACACCAAGTTACAGCCATGTCTGGGCAGTGTTATTTTTAGAATGTAACAAACTGTGATTTGACCAAGGCCAATGAGGAATGTACTTTACAAATGGTCAGCACTTATGACTGACGCCCAGGAGTTTAGACATATCTGTATACACAAACAACATGAACCAGTAAGTAACAGCTGCAATCCCTGCTACATGCGAAGGTGGACATCGTGGCGCGCCATATAATCCTAGCAGACAACAGGCGTTGACCCATGCCGGCTGAATGTTGGGCCAGCGTCGCAGGCAATGGACCAACATTGAGCCAACATCGGTTCAAAATCTGATGACCGTGATAAAACCTTCCACAGTGGCTCATTCTGTTCGACTGATGGTACCCGGGCTCGAATCCCGGCAGCATGGATTTTAGTTGTTTTCGTGATTGTTCTAATTATATATAGAGTGCTCTAAACTATTCAAAGGCCTGATGTGTGCAGTGCTTATGCTGCCATACTAAAAAGGAGCCTTTCGACCATTCGAAAAGACTAGGGGATAATCCTGAGATCGATATTGCAAAAAAATATATATATCGTACAGTAGAGCGTATAACTCACCAAAGCAAGAGCGCAAAATAAAAAAATCTCAAATACACTATTTTATCATTTCCAAAACACACCGACACGAAGGTCAACGAATGTTTCAAACCGGTTTGATCTTTTTCGCGTTCGCTCCAATTTTGGAAGGGATAGCGTGATGTAGCGTGATGTAGTCGGCTGCGTGTTCGCTCTCGCGTTTGCGTTGGTCTGTTTTGCACTATAGATAACACTCACTCACTCCCAGCGAACACATATTCCTTTTTCTCCTGGTTTCGTTTTTCCTTTGTCTAAATATATACGTGCATAGAACTGTTCTATTTAACGCGCATTGACGAGCACGCAATGATATTTATTAGAGGCACATTTATTGAGTGTTTTGCTTAGAAAAACCGAACTAGTATTCCAAAAAAGGGGCGGTGAATCAATGTCGGATCACTTTGGGCCATCGTCTGCGACGCTGGCCTAATATTTAACCAGCATTGGTTCAGCGTCTCGTGTTTCCTAGGTTAGCTGGCGATGATTTTGTCTACACTTTTTAAAGACATCTGTTGATGGTTATATATTCGTGTGTATATAGTTATATCTACTCCCCTGCCAGCGAAATGACCGGTATGTGTTAGAAAACCAATAACACGTGATATACATGTCATTGTGGATTTGTGCGTAAGAGAGTAAAGAAGATGAAAAAAATGATTTAGAATAAAACCATTTTATCCAGACCACCTGTGACAGTACCATCAATATAATTTGTTTCATGCCAACCTGGGAGTGATTTCTCTGCGAATACTTAACCAATGAATATCAATGAAATGTTACACACAATGTTCTCTAGTCACCACTCAAAAACCAACATTTGCTATGGGGATCTGTCATGATAGGTAACCATTGAAGACCTGAAATACTTCCGTATAAACCATGGAAACGAAAGGGTTTTTTATTTGAAATCATCACAAATGTCTTAGTTAGCTTTTTCCGATTCATTTGATTATCTATGTTACGGGTCTACGGCCAATATAACGAAAAAAATGGAAACATTGGTTGTTGGATTCAGTAGATATCAAAGCTTCGAAAAATGTATAGTTTGCACTTCACGTCACTCACAAATGTATAGTTTACAATTCACGTCATTCACATTGATGTGGAGGGAATTTGATAGATTTTGACACATCACAAGATTTAGCTGGGTAATCCCATTAACTCTTTAGTGTTAATCGCGTCTCTAGCCGTTATTAGCATTTTTATTCAACCTTCAAACAACTAAAATGTAGAGGAGAAAAGAGCACCAAAATTTGAGTTTAACTCCTAACCCTTATCCTGTTGAGTTAATTTATTTAAATTTTCAGCCACTTGAAGTTGTGTCTCGCTACCGCGTCCCACAACCTAAACATTTCTGAAACTTACCAGAGAATTAGAAGGAGAAATTAACATTGCATTTCTTAGATTCACATATTATTTTTATTTAAATTGTACAAAGTAACTAATTCCGCCCACTTGAAGTTGTGGGTCGCGGTAGCGAGACACAACTTCAGATGGGTGAAAAATTATATTGAATAATTTAGTGTTTTAAAGGCTTGGGTGGTTACGTTTAACAGTACATTTCTAATTTAAAAATGTATGTATGGGTAAAACAGCTTGGCCTCTTTTGTAAAGGACTTCGTCTCCTTGTCTTGGAAGTCGCTGAAAGTGGTGGTTCAAATTTTACTTCTGTCAACACTGTCATGGTTATTTATATGTAACGAAATCTATGCTTCCCAGCTACACAAGGGTGAAACACCATGTCAGGTGAGCTGGACAAACTGAAGCGGAATGAAGACAATTTACGTTTTTGTTCAGACGTCGTTATCAATAACAGTAAACGTGTCATTCAACACGCACACTGTCACCCATGGTGTAAAAAAGGATAGCTGGGGAAAACGGGATAATTTGGGAGTATATATGAGAGAAGACAGGTAATCTCCACGAAGCATGACTCTGTTTTCTGATTAATCAGTTTTTTATTTCTTCTACTTTAACGAACAAAAACGCAAAATAAATGGTTTTATTTCAAATCGTATTACTCGTTGGTATTTTATTTGTCCACTTTTTCTGTGTTTCTATTCATTTATATAATGTAATTATGTATTATTATAATAATTATGTAATTCGTGACATACCTTTGAGCGACGAATTGTTCTTTCGATATCTCCAGATAGTCAGGTTCACTATGTCAATATCTATATCTTCGTTGATATTTCGAGGGGAAATAATTGTAAGCTATACATTTGTGGAAGCTTTGATATATACTGAATCTAAAAACCAATTTTTCCATTTTTTTAACAGTCTATGGAGGCCATCTTGGATTTTCAAAATGGCCGTCACGGAATCACTATTTTTGGGGTCAACTTAAGTACTAAAGTCAACTAAAGTACTTTTAGATAGGTAAAATGGCTAGAATCGTGTCTAATTGAGTATATCAATGTTTCAAATAGTGGAAATGAATTGTACAGGTGTTTTTGCGCATTAGTCCATGAGCCAGAATTAGTCACAATGCACCCCCACACTCCATGAATGGTAACATTTTGTTCAGGGGACAAAATATGGCCGACATGAAAATCTAATTTGGAAAATATCACCAGTTCTAATCGACATACAATCATATTTTGAAGTCTATAGGCAAAGAATCGAATGAAACACGTTTTAAAAATATTGGCTATGACGAAATATATATTACTTCGCCAGTTCATTTATACTGATAAATCCACCTTATGTTGGCTGTTTTCGTGTGCTGAACATGATGTTTTTGTTTTCATACAGTGTACATTCAACAGTCAAAGAAAGGAAAGGTAACGCTTATGAATTCTCTGATATTAATTAATTGATATTAAAATTTTAAATATTTCTGAAAATGTATAAATCCTGGAGCGCACTGCGAATCGCCGCACAAGCGTAGGATGGTATGACATGGCTGTTAGAAATAACACAAATACCAGTAGAAAAAAAAGGTGGATCATGTCGGAGACAGATTAGTCACACAGGCGATATGATCACGTCACTGATTGGTAGGTGATGTTACCATGGACACCACAGGCGTAGCTAAAAGGCGGATTTGGTTTTCCTCTAATCTCTCATTTTCTTCAAGCAGACATGTCTTTACGAGAAGGCAGCGTTATCTATGGTATAAAGATTTTTGCGAGCTATTCTGTGCTTGTTACATTGGTTATATAGCATAAATATATATCATAATTTATATATCATAAATACATAATACACACATCTGTTATGTATTTTCGATATCATGTATAAATACATTGTTTTCCGGTCTATGTATATATCGAACAAACCAGACGAAAGAACAAACGTATCATCCACTACCACAATGACCACATTTAAAACGTAACCTGAACTTTGGCCTATATTTAAATCAGGGAAACCAATCTGTGTGGGCTGCTGACAAGACATTGCTGGCCTTGAAAAGGAATCTGGGTATAAGCAGATAGGGCGCCGATGATAATTAGCTGGCTAGGTATTCAAGTTGTAGACATACCTATCCTGATCTATAGTCAGGGAGCCAAGTCCTGTAACGTGTCACTTCGCTTGACCCAAAAAGTGGCAAAGGTCTGTGTTGTTATTATGACAGGAAAATATCCCTAAGACATCATTAGGGTGGGTGTAGAACTTTACTGTGGCAGCAAAGTTCCTGAAATGAGGGCTGTTCAAGGGTACCATCGAGCCTAAATACTGCATTTTTTAAAACACCAGTTAATTCCAAACTCAAAACTTAAAGGTTTTAAAGCAGCCCCTTGGGATGACATCAATTTTCGTTTTTAGTTTTGTAGTGAAGTAGAAGTGTATCCCCCAGATCATAATTTTATTTTTTTCAGAGTTTTTAGATTTTTACAAATATTTCTTATCAATATTTCTTTGAAACCACTTAAAACCCAAACAAACTTTTTGTATACCTAAACACATGCTGAAGGACGATTGAATGTTCGTACATCAATGGGCCACATGTTGATGCCGTCGGCCCAACGTTGGGCAGACAATCAGTGTTGCAGGTGTATCACCTCAAGACACCAATCAGACACCAATTAGCGGCGATTGCTTTGATCTCCTCGGCCAAGACGTGGGAATATGTGGTGTGAAGTGCTGTATATTGCTGACTTGTTTTGTTTACATGGCAATATACGACCTAGAAATATAACTATTTCACTGTTTTTCGGTGCTTTAAAATTGTTTTTTGACTTTTTTATATTTTTAGTTCAGATGAGTGGGCTATATAGCTTCAAATAAGGTAAATTTTCAAAATTGACAACATTGAAAATGTCTCATCCCAAGGGGTCCCTTTAAACAATCTTTAAATCATTGTAAATCCTATTTTCATTTTATTACATACAGAATGACATATTACTAAAGTTTTAAAATATTACAGAAAAATTAAACCCACTCTTTACGCGCTGAAAGTCAATATTCCAAATTAAAGGTAGTTTTGTTCTCCAGATGTAACTTTTCCGTTTCCTGTAAATTTGCATGGTTATGAGCATGCAAAGGTATGCTTACCTCATTTTGGTCCATCACTCATCTGGTACCAATATGTCCCACTTGACAACCCATAAGTTGTTGCACGAAGGACGAAGGTCAAAGGTCCGGATGGGGTACTTTCACTAGCTACATTTTGTCCACCCATTGTAATAATAGATTTTTTATTTTTATAGTTATAAACAGTTTTAATACCATTCTTGCCACATTTTGTCATTAAATACATTTCGGACGGAACATTGGTGAAGTAATGATCATTTTCAGAAAACATGAGCCCACCCTTAGACCGCTGAAAGTCAATAATAATTTTTTTTTTACAAAGTTCGTAGAATAAAACTTTTTGTTTGCTCTGCATGTGTATGATTATGAGCATGCTAATGTCTGTTGTCTTTGTTTTGTATATCATTCATCTGGTTCCACCGTATCAAGCTAGAAAAACTTTATCTTGTTGCACTAAGGACTTATGAGGTCAAAGGTCCGGATGTGGTACTCTCACTAGTTACATTTTGTCGATCCCGTCTAATAACATAATCTTTATTTTTATAGTTATAAACAGCTTTATTACCATTATTGCCACATACTATCATTAAATACATTCCAGACGACACATATGTAAAGTTGTGATATTTAAAAAAATATATGAACCCACCCCTAGAGCGTTGAAAGTCATTATTTCAAATAAAAAAAATCACAAATTTCGTAGAATGTAAATCTTTCGTTTGCTCTGTATGTGTATGATTATGAGCATGCTAATGTCTGTTGTCTATGTTTTGTATATCTGTCATCTGTTTCCAACATATCAAGTTATAAAAACCTTATCTTGTTGCATGAAGAATTTATGAGGTCAAAGGTCCGAATGGGGTACTCTCACTAGTTACATATTGACGACCCTATGTGACAACAAAATCCTCATTTGTATAGTTATAAACAGCTTTATTACCACTCTTCCCACATTTCGTTATTGAATACATTCTGGACGAAGCACAAGTAACTTTTTTATTGTTTGATCGCTAAAAAACGATATTTCAAAAGAACTTAACACAGCTAGAGCTCTGGTCGAACGTGTTTTAAAAACATTATTCAGCACCAGGTAGCATACAAATCTGTCTTACGTCACAGTCAGTAATGTGTTGTGGATTGTGTGAGACCCCAGGCTGATATACTAAGATTGTTAGAGATATTTCAGTTATTAAAAGGGGTGTCAATGGTAGCAGATATATCCCTGTCCCACTGATAGTTGAACAAGGAATCTAGATTCCTTGGTTAGAATGTGTATTACCAGAAATAGATAACCATCTGTTTCTGATATTACGAAGCTCATTGAGGCCCATAACATATGGTGACGTGTTACCAATTGTGAAAAGTTGGGTAATAGGGGTAATCTGCCTGCAAAGGGGAGGCAGGGTCTACAGTTGTTTTTATGACACATCCATAACAATCATCTCAAATGAGTTTATGTCAACTTTGTCATGGTCATATTACTTCATTCTTATATGTGTCTTAGAATACTAAACGATAAATACACAATTATAGATATTAATTATCTACAACGCACAAAACCGAACAATTGATAATTTAAAATGTTGTGTGATATATGATATATTTTTTGTTACTTTAAAAATAAATATATTCATACTAGAATAGTACATGATAAAATTTGATAGTACAAGCCAAGTATATTTAATGAGAGATTTACATTGTTAGTATACTACTGTTACACATATATACGTACTTGCTAGCATATAGAAAATATATGATACTATGGGCACATAATGGCGAACACCAGTGATAAGTCAGTCACATTCTAGAAGTCCTTCCCCACCAGCAGCAAACAGCTAGGAACAATCACTGACTTTTCCTAATGTTTAGAGTTGTAAGACGTTGCTCATGATAAACTTTCGAAGGCAGCAGTTATTAACAAAGATTAAACTCACATATTGAGAAAAACGTTTGACAAAAAGTAATGTCTGATGCCATCATTTTGAATTTAAGTTATACACCAGTATAACATATTTAAATGAGAAGAGGCATAATGCAGATAGTAGTAGTAGTACTTATGTCGTTGGCTGGGTGGTATGCTACACTCGGCTCCCATTTATTTCACTTTAAATCACTCGGCTTATTAGCAGTGTCTCTGGATAACGGCAATGCTGGTGTTGTATGGTGTCAATTATCCAAGTTAATGGAACAGGGCGTTCTGTAAATATGATTCAGCATAAAAGACTTGCATTTAGAAGACAAACATTTATTTAATCATTGCTATATATATATATCTATATATTCTGGAATATATGCTGCAGTTGATTTTAGTTATGACATGCCATATTCAGGAACTGGCACTATGCTGCACTTAGCAGAACTAGGTTAGCCCTTGATACGTCTCCCCGCCCCCACAAATGTTGCTTGATGCCACCTCAGATACTAATTCAAGATGTTGAACAATTCCAGGCATTACAGAATATTGTGGGTGATATTGGTGATATCAAAAGGTGGTTTATCAATTTGTCTTTGCATTATCTGAGAAAAAAGGATCATGTGAAGACAACACATTTCTGAGAAACGAAGCTACATGGCTGATGGCATTGTGACAAACACAATTATGGCTGCACCAGATACGCTTCTAAGTGTTGTTAAAATTGGATTTATTATTTACAAATTGGCTAAAAATACAAATTAACTTTATTATTTTTTACCTGTGGATATAATAAACTAAAAAAATAATTATGTCCTCAAAATCGTCTAGTTCCTATTTTATCACTAGGGAAGTTACCATAGGACTAGTTCAAATAAGAGTCGGAAATGTTACGTCTTAGTGAACAGTGAAAATATAAAAAAACAGTACTTCCAAGGTTCGATTTATTTTGTCAAAAATATCAAAACTGTATATATGTTTCGTTTGGAATGTATTCAATGACACAATGTGGCAACAGTGGTATTAAAGCTGTTTATAAATAAAAAAAAAAATATTTTGTTAATGCAAAGTGGTCGAAAAAATATAACTAAAAATACCTCATCCGGACTTTTGATCTCATAAGTCCAAAATGTAGCATGGTAGGTTTTTTTAAAATTTGATAGTTGTACCAGATGACAGATTTATCATATGAGGTCGGAAACATTAGCATGCTCATAATCATACAGATGTACAGTAAATTGAAACGTGTGCATACTACTAACTATGTTTATTTATTTTTTTAATATTGACTTTCAGCGCTCTAAGGGTGGGTCTACGTTTTCTGAAAAAAAAATCTAAACTTAAGATATGTTTCGTATGGAGTATATTCAATGACAAAATGTGGCAAGATAGGAAATAAAGCTGCTTATAACTATAAGAATGACAACTTTGTTATTACAAGGGGTCGACAAAATGTAACAGTGAGAGTACCCCATCTTGACTTTTGACCCCATAAGTCCTTAATGCAACAAGGTGTGATTTTTATAATTTGACACAGTGATACCAGATGACAGATTTATCAAATGAGGTCAGCAGACATTAGCATGTTCATAATCATACAAATGTACAGAAAACGGAAAGTAACATACTACGAACTGTGTTCAAGTTTTTTTGAAATATTGACTTTCAGTGTCCTAAGGGTGGGTTTACATTTAACGAAAAAACTCTAAACCTCACATCTGTTTAATAAGAGTGTTATTAAAATTGTGTATAACCATAATAATAATGATTATGGTATTACATGGGTCGAAAAAATGTACCTTGTTGGAGTACTTCATCCGCTCTTTTGACCTCATAAGTCCTTCACACAACAAGGTAGAATTTTTTTAATTTTATATAGTGTTATCAGATGGCCGATGTACCAAATAAAGTCAACAGACATTAGCATAATCATAATCATAGAAATGTACATGAAACGACAAAATTACATTCTACAAACTGTGTTAATTGTTTTTTTTTAATTTCGACTTTCAGTGCTCTAAGGGTGGATCTATGTTTTGTGAAAAATTAAAACTCTAATAATTTGTCATCTAATCTTTAATAAAAGAGAAATATGGACGACAGTGATTTAAAAATTGTTCATAGCAATTTGGGTTTGGGTTTTTAATAACCTGGGGTTAAAAATGTACAGTCTTTGTGGTTCGAGGGTACCCTTGAACATCTCTCATTTTGAAAACTTTGCTGCCACGATCAACTTCTACACCCAGCCTATTAATGTTCCAGGGATATTTTCCTGTCATATGCACATATCAGACCTTTGCCACTTTTTGGGTCAAGCGAACTCAAAAACTAGCAGTGTTCTTGAAACTTGGCTCCCAGACTACTGGGTGATTGCGTAGAGAAGGAGTACAAAAGGTAGTACAAAATAAGAAATTATTCCCTGGCATCATGGATAAACTTCTAGTAAAAAATGATTACTCCTATGTGAACCACGGATAGACAAAAATACAATTTAAAAGCGGCGTTATAGAAGCATTTGTAGGTAATGTTAATTTACTCAGGATTATTTCAGCGGCCTACAGAGGGAGCATATCGACAAATTTGCACATTTAAATCATTTTATACTACAGCATACCAGTCATATAAATAGAAGATCCAATAGAAGACCTGTGGTCTCAAAATGTCTGGACTCCAATACAAGTGGTTGGCCGCCACAGGTTTTATATTCTGTCCCTAATGGTTTGAAACAGGTCAATAAACAAGCCGATTTCATGTTGGCCCGCCGTCAGCGACGCTGG